>OY720449.1:75480222-75610222 GCA_963082715.1 Harpalus rubripes | reverse complement strand
AGAATGAATAAATTCATCAAAAGTGCGTTTTGTATTACTTCTGCTTAATTAGATGAGAAGAGGTTTCACATTTCTATCTAATAATCACAAAGTACTTGCATTTCGTTAATGACTGTATTGTAAATAAGCTTTAATTCTCATCTTTTTGGTACTGAATGAGTTTATTGTCTATATCGCAATACAATAATAATGAAGCTTGGCATAAGAGGCGTTCACGAAGCGAATGACTTCGAACAAAGCGATATAAAATTCCTGAGATATCTCGTTTCTGCAGAAATACACTCACGAAGGTGTGAGCAGTGAATAACACAATATATAACACAAGACCCAATATAAAACAAATTACTTCATAGGAGAATGCACCAGCACCCAAAAATGAACGCACATATCACACATTCTTCGAAATTCGGAGCAAAAACACAAATCTTGAAGGAGTAGAAATTATTATTCCTTAAATAATTATAGTTTTACGGGTTATACATTATTGTAAGTTTCAAGCAAACAATACGGAAACCTTTATTTTTTGTACACTCATGCGGGAAATGAGTTTTTCAAACTCAAAATGAGTGCGGGAAACAATTTAAAAAAACCTAAATGAGTGATGGAAATAATATGTAAATTGCAATCGTTCCAGAATCACTAATTCTTCCCGTTTTCGTTACATAAATAACATTTCCTATTTCGCGTTTCCAAAATCAATTTTTTATATTTTGCGTTCTTAATGAAGTCATTACGATACGCAATTGCGTATCGTAATGACCTTCATTTCGATATGCAATTTTTTGTTTTAGACGGTTCGTACTAGATGACGTTTCTTTAACCCATTTTTACCTAATTTATTTTTAGTTAATTGACAATTCATTTTAATAATATAATGTCGAAATTATTATTATTATTTTTTATTTAGGGAAGATTATTTACATGAAAATATACAAATGGTTACAAATATAATCACAAATTGAGTAAGTAAATGTTAATTGTAGAAGTCGCAAAATATAAAAAATAGTCTAAAGAACTCATCTTAGAAAACTCGCTAACGCTCGTTTCTAAATTTTGACGCGTGCGAAAAAAACATGTCTTATAAAACACGCTCTTTAATATACTATGGTGACATTGGTTTAGTCAAAACTATCAAAATATTTCGAATTTTAAATGGCACAAAATTGATCCCTGTAGTGCACTCTCCATGCCAGCAATGAGTGCACGTGAGGTGACACCTGGTAAACGCCCGCACGGTACAAATATGTCACCATCATTACCGATATCTGCGTACAAAGCAGATTGGCACACCCAGCAATGGGTAATATGCCGTGATGATATATATTTTTTATTTTTACCTCCCGCTACCCTTGGTAAGGGAAGTATATCGAGATTTTGGTATATAAGTACGTTTTAAGGTCCCTAGAATCCAATTTTACCATTTTCACGATGATGTCTGTGAGTATGTGTGTGTGTGTGTGGATCCTCCAATCTAACTCAAATACTATCTTTCAGAAAATTTTGAAACCTTTTATTTCGAACTTTTACTATTATGGAAAGAGCTCATTAGATTTTGGTGTAAATCGGATAACAGGAAATGGTACTTTACTAGAAGCTCAAAATAGTTTTTCTTCGAAAATACCTTTAAATGTTATTTTTTCGAGATTAATGTTATTATAATGATTAAAGATTATTACATTTTCTACAGATTTACATTAATACGTTTTCTATATATATTGTAGATAAATTTATAAAATTATGTATAATTTAAATCACAGAGCTGCGCTTTAAACAAACACAACGACTTGATTAGACAGTTTACAAGTCAAATGTATGTAAATGACAGATAAATGTCACTGTCAAAGAACTAATCATTTCAAATTAATAATAGTTTTAAAAAGAAAATAGTAAATAGAACCATAGTTATATGGAATAGATTTTAATACAGTTTCTAGTATAACTAAATATGTAAGTATGTATATTTAAATTAATGAAAATTAAATAGCGGGAGGTGTTGTGTTGGCCACATCAAATTTTTTGTATGGGGTCTCGTGACTGCATGCCAAGTGTCTGGTCGTGAATCTGGGGAACCGGGTTCGATCCCGACCGACAGACGACGACGAAATAACAATTTTTGGCAGTGGTGCACACGAAATTGTTGTAGTAATAAGAGATTCAATATACTTTCCTTAAACCACAATATCGTCCACTCAACAATTTTCCAAAAACTTATGTTATACTCATTAAATTTTACAAGTTATACAAATATTAGCACAAATTATAATTTGTATTCTTTGCACAGTAGGTATGTGCATGTGCCTTTATGTAATAATTTGTCGCGTAGAAGTGCAGCTAGGTTAGCAATATCGGCTGTTGCAGACTAGAGCGACCACGTTGCCATGGCGACCAGGGGAGGAAGTTGCCACTGCGAAATTGCAAATTTCCGCGCACTGCTCACTCGCAGATCCCAGATCACAGATCGCATAGATATCACAACTCTTCATTCCTTCTAGATACATTACCCATGGGTAGGTTGTGTTATGTATGTAACTTTATTCACATTCACACACTAATGCAGTCTATGTACAGGGTGGGGCCTAGAATCTTCCTTTTTTTGAAGACAAATAAAATAAAAGTAATACTGATAGACAATAGTTATTTGTATATCAAGGCCGCGAAATCACTTTTTAGCGTACCGAGAGAAAAATTGTCGCTGAGGCCGCTTACGGCCGAGGCCAGACAATCTCGAGGGCGCTAAAGGATTTCGCGGACAAGGTGTACACAATATTTTTTGTGCAACCGTAAAAAATATGAATTACAAATTGTATTAATAATTTTAAACAGTTTCATTATAAATAGAAAGTTAGCTTTCAAGGTGGCTATGGGATTGACATTTGATAAACAAAACCATGCAATTCTCAAGTGTCAAACGGATTGTTTACCTAATTTCGCGGCCGTTACCATAACAACGGTCGCGATATCCAATTTCGCGGCCTGTATTGCGGCTGCGAAATGCGTATTTCGTGTCCGGTTGCACAAAAAGTTATTTTTGGACAATGAAAGAACATAATTTCAAGTTTTAAATCATGCTGTTTTCTGTTTTAAACAAAACATCCTGAAGGTGGTGGCCACCGGTCGCTATGCACTGATGCCACCTACTTCTGAAGCTCCTCTTTACATGTTCCAATATTTGGGCTATTTCCTGCCGAATAAGATTCTTCAGCTGAAGTAGGGTTGTAGGGTGCTTGCAAACCTATGCCTTCCTTGAGATATACCCATAAAAATCACATGGCATATGTCATAAAATTGGGCGAGCGTGCCGCCCACGGGATGTCACCTCGAATCGAGATGAGCCGTCAGGGGAACATTTCCTTCACGACTCTATTACAATACATTTAAAAAAATGCCGAAATCTTATGTTACATATGTTTTTACCTTCCGTCACCTTTAGGTAAGAAAGGTATTGTCTTTGCTCAAAAAATTCGATGATGAGTTTTTAATGAATAAGCACGTTTCAAGGTCCCTAGAATACGATTTTACTATTTTTACGATGATGTCTGTATGTATGGATGTAAGTATGTATGTATGTATGTATGTATGTATGTATGTATGTATGTATGTATGTATGTATGTATGTATGTATGTATGTATGTATGTATGTATGTATGTATGTATGTATGTATGTATGTATGTATGTATGTATGTATGTATGTATGTATGTATGTATGTATGTATGTATGTATGTATGTATGTATGTATATAGATATGTATGTGTGTGACGATTCTTTCGGATCGCATAACTCCAATACTACCTTTCCAAAAATTATATTTCTTCGTATTTCTCTTCTTTACATCCAAATGAAAAGCTGATTAGATTTTGGTTATAATTGGTCGACCGGAAGTACCCTAATTTGAAGATTTTCACAGTTTCTCTTGAAAAAACGCTGTTAAATATAATTTCTTCATATTTAATGTTATTATAAATATAAATATAAAGAATATTTTATTCTCTACACGATTTGATTACATTTTATACTTTATATTTAATAGATATAGAGTTAAAAAATTATAAAGAAACTAAATTTCATAAAACAGCCAGCTTTGCTATAAACATGGAAACATCTACTAAACTATTATTCACGAAAGATGACTATTCAAGGTCATTTGTGAGCCGTCTGATATAATATTACTTGCAGATAACTTCACTGCATTTCGTTTGCATAGGCGTGCAACATGAAATATTTATGGACACATTTTAACTGAAAAAATAATAATAATTCATTTGAAAATTATGTTTCTTTCTAAATAATGCCTTTCTGGAAGATTTATGTTCTTCACTTATGTTTTTGCAAAATACTTAACTTATAAACCAAGGAATAATAATTTAATTTAAACGTCAACGCCACTGCGTAAATATTAGCACAGAGAGCAGTGTAGTAGATAATTAGGTATCTGTAATTCTACGACATATGTCATTATTATTTATAGTGTGTTAGAAAGTAATGCCAGTATTTAAGTGTATCTGTCACACCACATAAATTAAATAGACATAGATCAAATAATCTTTCTCTTTCTAATACAAAATGTTGCTAAGCTACTGCTATAAAGTGATGTGTATTCTTTCTTCGAACAAATGACCTTGAATAGTCATCTTTCGTGAATAATACTGTATATTAAGAAAATTCTGATTGACAGATGTCAGTGTCAAGTGCAATTGACATAGTATGTTTGTGGTATAATTTTACTGGAAATATAGAAACTTTCTGTATGGAATTTGTACAAAATACATAGAACTGACTTTAAGGTAATGTACTGGAAATATTGAATCTTTTGTAAGAAACTTTCTGTGTGGAATTTGTACAAAGTACATAGAACTGACTGAAGGTAATGTGCTGGCTACATCAGATTTTTTATATTATAAATCTAAAATGTTGAGTTTTTTACCTTCCGTCATAGGTACCTGCTTTTATCAGAATAAAAACGATGGTGAGTTTTTAATGAATAAGCACGTTTTAGAGACCCTAGAATATGATTTTACTATTTTTGTCTGTGTGTATGTGGGTGACGATTTTTTCTCTGTCGATAACTCCAACACTACAATTCTAAAAATTATAATTCTTTCGTATTCCTCTTCGTTACATCCATATGAAGTCCCCTAATTTGAAGATTTTAACAGTTTTTCTTGAAAAAACGATGTATTATCATTTTTCACATTTAATGTTATTATAAATATTAAAGAATATTTTATTCTCTATACGATTTGACTGCATTTTATACTTCATATTAAATGGATAAACATATTAAATAAATTAAATTTCATAAAGTAGCCATCTATGAAAACAGCTACTATACAGGGTGTAAATGAAATAAGTGCATTAAATTTAACCAGTAATACAACTCGTCGAGAGCAACAATATTTCTTAATAACTTTTTCTCGAAATCGCATATTTTTTAGCATTTTTAAATATTGTTCCTCCCATCGAGTTACATTACTGGTTAAATTTAATGCACTTATTTCATTTACACTCTGTATTAAGAAAATTCTGAAGGATGTCACTATCAAGTGCAATTGACATAGTTTTGTTTGTGTAATAATTTTACTGGGAATATAGGATCTTTTGCTAGAAACTTTCTGTGTGGAATTTGTACAAAGTACATTATAAATCTAAAAGGAGAGCAGAGGATCAAGAATGGCTGAAACATGCCGCTCCATACAATTTTGACATTTGCCGCTTACTTAATAAGACGTCATAATGAAAACAAATATCAATGACGGCAATGATATTAATCCAATGGCATGCAGCTGTCATCATCTGTCATATGTGGAATATAGTTTTGACGAATGACGAATTATGAAAAATCGAAATATAATTTTGACATTATTTGGAACAAAAATTTTCACGAGACCTTCAGTCATTTTTGATCACTCTACATAGAACGGATCGAAGGTAATGTACTGGCCGCATCAGATTATTTCTATTTAATTTGAGCGAGGTAGGAATTTTTAAATATTTATAGAAAATTTGAATTTTACCGGATGTGACGTAGGAGAAGCTGATTTTAGAAATATACAGAAACAGATACTTGTAAATAAACAAAATGTAATAAAACTAACACGAACAAGACAGCTGACATCGCGTAAATGATGAAAAAAAACAGCTTCCTGTTAACAAGGCAGTTAATATACAAAATTTGTTAGAAATGTCAGCAGTCAATCGTACGTCACAAACAACGTGATCACGTGATTATCTATTTAGCGCCAAAATAAATTACAAGAAAACTCATATTAGAAAAAATAAATTTTGTTTTAGTTCTTGTTTGACAGCTACATATTGACGAAACATGTTGATAAGTTCGGCGATAATTTTTTATTTAAAAATAACGGAAGAAATAATCCACATTAAATTTATGTTAAAAATCTGGTGTGGTCAACATATAGTCGAGTCAATAAAGGTTTTTACTTCTAAACCCACAAAAACAGATCCGATTTTAATGATTTATTTTTTAAAATGTATGTTATATTCAATTACTCAAAATCAGAAACATTTCAGCTGGGGCGCTCAATTATTTATACAGGGAGTCCGGATTTCGAAAACCACCATTGGGATCTCGAGAACTATAAGAGATACAACTTTAGTTATATGAGACATGTGGTGCGCCTTTGGGAGGCCATCTTAGATGTGTTTTTGTTTTGTCAAAAATTCTCATAGGTTACTTGTTAATGGAGGAGTAATGAAGTTAGTCGATTTTTTTCATTTCGAAATTATTTCTAAACTGTCAATAATCGAGAAAAATGTTTCAAATAGAAAAGTTAGATAATTTTATTGTCTATCCAGTGGTGTACGAAAATAATTTTTCTATCGGCAAATTTTCGAGATATAACACAAAATTACATTTTTTTAAATGGAAGCCATATTTGATTATTACTTTAAGAAAATACTAATTTTTTATTTCTTTCGATTGGTATAAAGGTTATTGTATTTTAAATATGTTTCACCTTTCAAACCTTAAATTTTTCGCACAATTTTTTTCCAAAATTGTATTGCTAAGTTATAGAAAATACAACGGAATAACATGTTTTTTGTAGTATGTACTTTTTATCTTTATGTAGAAACTGTAGGCCTACCGTTCCGATATCGGAAATCGCCAGTACTCAGATCTGGGTAAAAAAATTCTTTCATAATATGTTAAAAATTAGTCTAATATAGTCGAGTCAATGAAGCGGAAAATACAATAAGTCTTCTAAACCCTCAAAAACAGATCCTATTTTGATGAATTTTTTAAAAATATTTGTAATTTTCACTTATTTAAATTTAGAAATATTCAAGCTAGGGCGCTCAACTATTTACACAGGTGTCCGGATTTTGAAGGCCACCATTGAGATATCGGTAACTATAAAAGATACGACTGCAGTTATAATGGGACATGTTGTGCGCTTTTGGGGGCCATATTAGATGTGTAGTCGAGTACTATACGGATTTTGTTTAAAACACTTTTTGGTGTTCCTATCGTTGGGCATACTACACACATATTATTATTCTAATGAATGATTTTTTTTAAACGGATTTTGCATATCTTAGATAATAATTTGGAAGTTAATACATTGTTCAGACTATACGCATTCATTAGCGGCTATTATGTCGTTATTAATTTCAGTATCCATTTCATTTTTTTTTTGTGACTGGGGAATCCAAATATTTATAATTATCCACTTCAAAAGAGAGGTGAATTCTTTTCGGTATGCTTCACTTCTATGGAGAAGCATATGTTATACGGTTTATACATTTTAAAAAAATCATCAAAATCGGATCTGTTTTTGAGGATTTAATACTTTTTCCGCTTCATTGACTCGACTATATTAGGACAATCTTTAGCATATTATGAAAGAAAAAAAAATTGTACCCAGATTCGAGTATTGGGGTTTTCTGATATCGGAACGGTAGGCCTATTGTTGTACATAAAGATAAAAAGTACATACTACAAAAAACATGTTATTCCGTTGTATTTTCTATAACTTAGCAATACAATTTTGGAAAAAAATTGTACGAAAAATTTAAGGTTTGAAAGGTGAAACATATTTAAAATACAATAACCTTTATACCAATCGAAAGAAATAAAAAATTAGTATTTTCTTAAAGTAATAATCAAATATGGCTTCCATTTAAAAAAATGTAATTTTGTGTTATATCTCGAAAATTTGCAGATAGAAAAATTATTTTCGTACACCACTGGATAGACAATAAAATTATCTAACTTTTCTATTTGAAACATTTTTCTCGATTATTGATAGTTTAGAAATAATTGCGAAATGAAAAAAATTGACTAACTTCAGTACTCCCCCATTATCAAGTATCCCATGAGAATTTTTGGCAGGCCAAAAACACATTTAAGATGGCCTCCCAAAGGCGCACCACATGTCCCATATAACTAAAGTTGTATAAATAGTTGAGCGCTCCAGATGAAATGTTTCTGATTTTGAATAATTGAATATAACATACATTTTAAAAAATAAATCATCAAGATCGGATCTGTTTTGGTGGGTTTAGAAGTTTTAACGATATTCCCGCTTCATTGACTCGACTAATAATATCTCCCGCCATTTACCGCCCGAATCACAAAAAAGATTAAGCTAATCCTTATTTATGGATTAGCGAATTTTACTCAAATTTTGGCAGTTTATTTCTTAAAATATAGTCTAATCTAATCCAAGCAACTACCTTTTTTGATAATAAATTGAAGATTAAATTTTAAATACCCAATAAAATTCACTAATCCAAAATAAGAATTAGCTTAAACTTTTTTGTGAATCGTTATTTTTTATTAATCTAAATACATACCTACATACTTACTTATGCTGGAAACTGTATTGATTTCCTTTCCTATTTTTCTATTTACTTTTTTCTTTTTAAAACGTTACTATTATTAAATTGAAATGATTAGTTCTTTGATAGTGACATTTATTTGTCAGTTACATACATTTGAATAACTGCGCAACCAAGGAGTTTTGTTTGTTTAAAGCGTATGCTTCGGGATTTAAATTAAAGATAATTTTATAAATTTATCCATAAAATATATAGAAAAAGTATTAATGCAAATCTGTAGAAAATTTAACAATCTTTAATTTTTATAATAACATTAATCTCGAAAAAATAACATTTAAAGGTATTTTTTGAAGAAAACTATTTTGAGCTTCTAGTAAAGTGCTATTTCCGGTTATCCGATCTACACCAAAATCTAATGGGCTCTTTCCATTACAGAAAAAGTTCGAAATACAAGGTTTCAAAATTTTCTGAATGATAGTATTTGAGTTAGAGTGGATGATCCACACATACATACATACACGCACACGCACACGCACACACACACACACACACACACACACACAGACGCGCACACGCACAGACATCATCGTGAAAATATTAAAATTGGATTCTAGGGACCTTAAAACGATCCCTACACCTCCCTTACCAAGGGTAGCGAGAGGTAAAAATGGTATAAATGGCAATGAAGTGGTGCGTGTTGGAGAAAGTTTTTATCGAGGAAGCTATGTCGAAACCAAGGGTTTAAAAATGGTCCAAAAGTTTTCAAGGAGTCCTTGAAGTACTCCTGTGACTTCTTCCTAGTTCTGAAGATGAAGAGGATATTAATAATTTTTGTATAAAAATAATTAGCTTTTGAAGAAAATCCCTATACATATGTATGAAAATGAGAATAAATATGCTGTCTGAAAATTTATAATCTGCTTTTTCAATAATTAATTCTCATTTTGGCAGAGTTTTATTTTCCTGACAATTAGCTACAAAAGCAACAGGGGTAAAATAAAAATAAAAATTTAATTTAAGGCGGTACTTATCATGAAAACATTAATTACAAAAGCGATGCGCGTTTTTAATTAAGAAAATTAATATCTACGTGAATTTATAACTAGTTTTTCCTTACTCTTACGCATAAATATCCTAACCTTTAATACGGAATTAAACTCAAGAAATATTAAATTTTACTCGTACTTGCAGGAAAATATTGCTTTCCGAGAAAAATAATTAAATTTTTATATTTATTAAATATAAAGCCCGCAAGCGATTTACAAGAATTTTCTCAGTTCCCATAATGCGAAATGAAATTTCCCAGCGATATTTTATTTATACACTTGAACATCAAAGGGTTGTAGAATTAGAAACTGAAATTTTAATTTGAAACATAGAAATGAATTTCTGTAATTCCTTTATAGAGCATGGAGGCAAATTACGCCTGTCTCACTTACTGCGTACCTCTTAACCCTCTGTTGCTCTGTACTGTAGCACATCGTTGTTTGCGAGTTACATATACTCGTCCATTATTCTTCTACATAGTTGTAGACACACTACCCTTGTATGAGTAGTAGGGAGAAGATAATAGTTATTTATGTAACAAGTGTGTAAAGTAGTAGTTTTTTGGTCGAGTGCGATGTTGAAATTGTAGCACGAGACAAAAAATACTATTTTACACACGTGTTGCATACAACATTTTTCCTACAACCGAAATGGTATTGATGTTTCTCATAGTACTGAGTGTACCAGGCAACCAGCAGCTTCAAGTACTGTTAGTACTCTTTTCATAACACTGTACAAAATGTAACTTAAACACTTGGAAGAATCTCAGACAAACGATGATTAGTCTTTTATAATGTACAAATTGTACATTTAATATTAATATTAAAAATTAGGTCAGGTTAGAATATATGTCAAAAAAATGTTAATGTTCTTAAAAATTAGATTAGTACTCACTAGATTTGTTTCATTTACAGTGTATATTCATATTTCTTAATAAATTTTATTACTTTCATTATTAATTACTACCTGATTATATACTTGACAGGTAAATTAACCAAATTTTAATGTTGCCTAGCAACGCTTATTTACTTTTCAAGCACTAGTGCGTGAAAAGTACTTTTCACGCACTAGTGCTTGAAAAGTGACACTTTACACACTGTAATGAGTGCATGAAAAGTACTTATCACTCACGGTTGTAGGAAAAATATATTTTCTCACAACCATATAAGAAACATATTGTTTCCAAAAGATTATCTAGGTGAGAAAATTGATAATATTGTAACGTGGAACGCCCGCCGTCGCCACCGCTGTAAGCGAGTGTTTATTAAGGTATCTTTACAACCAGGGTATGGCCATGGCGTGGCTCACGTTTCGTCCGCCATTACCGGGCCATCTGTTATACGTGTTGTTCTTGCACAAATTATTATGTAATTTCGTGGATATTTGTTTTATTTTAATGAAAAACACATTTAATTATCATTTAAATATATATTTAAAGTGTAAGTAATATATTTTATTTTATTTACTTGTGTAGTTTGTTAAGATACCCACCACGATTACTGACATATTGAAAACAACTATAAATTACCAATATTAAGCACAATCATTTAAATTTTAAAAGGTAAGTTTAGAATATACAATTATTATGTAAATAAGAACTACAGATATTAAATTAGATGTGATAATAACAACCCATGTCATATATTCTACATAACCTCTAAATGTATGTCTTAATAATAATTGTGTATCTCTTAAATTAATTAATTTTTATTATTTTATTACCTTTATAAATTCACAGTGTGATAATTTAATATTATTTTATAATATAATATCACATTTATTACAAATAAATAGGCAAATGAATTACCGACAATGGCGGCGAACTTTGGTTATAAAGGTATCCTAGTGTCTATTTATAGCGGTGACGTAATCGCGCTAGCAGCCGAGCGACGTAAACAGACGAGTCGCGACATGTTTAATTACTTCCGGTCGCCTGAACCTTTTGTGTTCATTGTTATTATGCGGTCGAACATTCTAGAGCTTTTCTAGAATATAATGGCAGCTGTATAAAAGGGACGTAGCTATGCTCGGGAGTTAGTTAGTTAATTAGTTAGTTATGTACATAGGGAGACTCATAGAGACATTCACATGGAGTGTTAGAGAATGAAGTGTTCGTCAGAAGCACAGCAGTATCGTAGTGAGCGTATGCACTAAAGTGTCGAATGGAGTAGGTACGCTGAAGTTACTGGTATACTGGGAAAGCTGTGGAAGTGAATACTCGGTAGTGTTGACGAGTATTGTGAAGCTAGGTATACAAGATATATGTACATATCAAAACTAATTTTCAAGTAATTTAAATTTACATTTATGAATGACTTACTTACGGCCTGTTTCATAATAATTCGTAAAAGTGAACTTTACATAAAGTTAAACTTTATTTAAAGTGACTTTATATACACTTTAAAATATGCACGTTTAATAATAAAAATTTGCTTTACTAAAAATGATTTTAGAACAAACTGTTGTGTTAAAAATTGTGTGCTGTGGTAAGATTGTCAGAATAATACATTTTAATTGTGTCTACAAGAAATAGAGGTAGAAATTTCACATTTGATGAATAATACACATTGATTTACCTAATATATAAACACAAACGTGTGTTGGAATGTAAGAAAAGGAAAAATACAAAATTCAATGAATAGAAAAGGTAAACAATTTTATACGTTGGGTTACTGAATATTTTAATATTTATTTGCAAAAATTTTTAGGATTCAGCTTGGCAAAAAATTGAACAAGCTGTCATGGCTGAATTGAAAATACAATAACTTGAAAATAGCGAGAAATTATGGTTTGGAAAACAGAACAGTGTCAAGAAAACTACTGGTGGCCCGCCAATAATAAAAGATATTGCTTTATTGGATTTTTAAAAATGTTAATAAATATATCTTTTAATTTATTTATGTTGCTAATTTTATTATTTCTTCTATCTGTTCCAATACAAATAAAATTGTATTTTCCTTAACCTAAATCTGTAATAAAATTCTTTTTCGTGCCATATATTTAATTATTAATTCCTGGCTAATATACTTTTCATTGTTCAATATTAACATCTTCGTCTTGATGAACTTGATGAAGAAATTGAAGAATACATTTTTATCAGAAATTTGGTATCGAAACTGTTAAGTTAAATTTTCACTTTAAGTTCGTAAAGGAACTCTCGTATGACTTTATTTTAAAGGACTTTAAACTAACAGCTTTAACTTAGAGTTGAATTATGAAACGCTTTTTTCACGTTTAGACCAAACTTTAAAATTAAAGTAACTTTATATTTATTATGAAACCGACCGCTAAACCTAAACAAAAACCATAAACCTAATTTTCATTTGTGAATGCACCTTAAAAGAGGCCTACAATAAGCCGATTCCAATAGGTAAATCTTTTTCTCGATTTACAACCATGTTAATCTTCCTAACGACTGGCTTACTTCTCAATATGTTTAATTTATGGCAAATATTGTTTATTGCTATAAATATGTATTTACTTTAAGTCATTGCATGGGCGGATCTAGGAAATGTCCAAGGAGGGGGCAAATTAAGAAACTTTAACTTCGTTCGAATTAAAAGACATAATATGAAAATATGACAATTTTATAAAATAGAAGCAATATTTCATTAATTTAAGCTTTAAGCACAGAATAAAGACTTTTTAAGTTTTCAAAAGAAGGTACAAAAATACAAAATTAAGTAATCGATTTTTCGTTTATTTCAATAATGAAATATGATATATTGACAACAAAAATATAATAATATATAAATATACTGCATAACAAAAAATAAATTAATACATACAAATCAATTAAATTATAAAATCAGTTCTTTTCTTTTTTGAAGTAGCAAAACGATTAATTACATTTTCAATGTTCATATCTATGTCTTGATGCACATGCATAAGTGCCAGTCCTAATAACTTGTCTTCTGTCATCCTATTTCGCAGCCATGTCTTCAGCCTTCTAAGAGCGGAAAAGCTACGTTCTGCGCTGGCTACGCTAATAGGCAACTTTAATAATATTTCAAGTAGTGTATGGCAATTTGGATACACATCAAAGTCAATAGAGGAATATATTTCTACAGCATTTTTTAAATTTATTTCCTTTGAAGGAGGTTGAATTAAACATAGACATTTAGCGCGCCACTTCGTTAATTCAGCAGCAAATATTTCCAGTGAATTAACGTTTTGTATATTTAATAAAATAATTTTGTATTTTTGCCACAATATTTTGGTAGATGTTTGCAAGTCTTCTGTACTCATTGTTGTTAAATTATGGGGAAGTAAAACACTTAAATGAAATGCATTGAGAGTATCGTTAGAAAAACGAGTCGTTAAATCGATTATCATAAAATCTAACATAGGAATAAAAATACTTTTTCTGTAGTATTCTTCTGTACTACATGATGTATAATTATCTCAATGAATTTGTTTTTTAGTTACTAGTGGTAAAACAATAACGATGTTTGCGTTTTTGATTGGACATTTTATAATGAAGTATACTGAAATGCAATCAAATAAAAATGAAATTAAATTGATTTTTATACCTTACAGTTGTCTAAGAAAAATACTTACAAGTATCTTTAGTTAAAATAAGCTATACGAAGTATTCAAATATTTTATTATGTACAACGTTAGTTCATTACGCATTAATAAAACTGCGACCGACGTACTGATGACTGGCGAGTAACCAAACTACGATATTTACGAGATAATATATTTTTTAAATTATTATTTTATTAAAATTTACCAACCACCAAGGAGGGGGCGATCGCCCCCATCGCCCCCCGCTGGATCCGCCAATGAGTCATTGATGGTTTTTCTTAACCCATATTATTAAACTTGTACTTTATATAGGGTGTATAACAACTTCGGACTTTCACTTTAAAATAATTGTTCAGAAAAAGTCATATTGTATCATTTTTTTACAAATGATTTTATTTTTATAACATATATTTAACGTAAGATGAAACTTTTAGCTTTAGCTGTAAAGCTAGCCTTCTTTTCCTCATTAGAGACCGTCCTATTTATAGCAAAATATAATGAACGTTCGGTAAGAGAAATTTATACGTTTCAGGAGCAATAAATTTCAACGCAGCTTTCAGTGCTGAAACTCATCATGTTAACATCTCGAGTGAAGCTATTGAAAACGTGAGAAATAACTGAAAGTATCAGAATCAAACTCGCCGATTGCTCGCGGCTCTACTGAAAGCTGAAACTGACAAGCGTTTCAAGACTTCAACCACTTTCAGACTCACGAAATTGTTGCCAACACTTACACAACTACACCTACTAACTTCAGAGTAATTTATATACTTTTAAAATAATAAAACTTGTTATTCTTCAAAACTTTCAAAAAGAATTTTTCAGCGAGAAAAAGATTGCTGATATCCACAAAGAACTATATTGTTAATAATATGTATAGGTAGATACCATGACCGAGAGTTTCAGCTAAGATGCAAGATTTATTACTCTCTCATTAATATAATTACTATGGAGTTATACGTGACGTTCCAGATAAAATGCATCCTTGGCATGTATTTTTTAGGGTACCTTTATAACCAGGGTATGGCCATGGCGTGGCTCACGTTTCGTCCGCCATTACCGGGCCGTCTGTTATATGTGTTGTTCTTGCGCAAATTATTGTGTATTTTCGTGGCTCTTTGTTTTATTTTAATGAAAAACACATTTAATTATCATTTTAATATGTATTTAAAGTGTAAGTAATATATTTTATTTAATTTACAAGTGTAGTTTGTTAAGATACCCACCAAGATTACTGACATATTGAAAACAACTATAAATTACAAATATTGAGCACAATCATTTAAATTTTTAAAAGGTAAGTTTAGAATTTACAATTATTATGTAAATAAGAACTACAGATATTAAATTAGATGTGATAATAACAACCCATGTCATATATTCTACATAACCTCTAAATGTATGTCTTAATAATAATTGTGTACCTCTTAAATTAATTAATTTTTATTACCTTTATAAATTCACAGTGTGATAATTTAATATTCTTTTATAATATAATATCACATTTATTACAAATAAATAGTAAAATGAATTACCAATAATGGCGATGATCTTGGCCCATGGCCATACCCTGGTTATAAAGGTACCCTAGTATTTTTAACATCACAGTGCTATGGTGGCAAGTTTTGAACTACAGTTTGAACTAGCATGAAGTTAACCTACGGTCAAATGGAAAAACACATAATTTATAGAATAAACCTTTTCAATTTAACGGCTATCTCTTTCTATAGCTGCAAATAGTAAGTAAAATGGCGCCAACAATTGCCAGCTGGGCTGTTAAACGAAACGTCAAAAATGTTATTGCCATTAAAATACCTGTATTCTGGGTGAAAATTTGCATTGTTAGACATTTTAGCACCAATAAAAGCTTTTGTAACTTCTTTCGAGAAGTTTTTTAAAGTTGTCAAAGATTTTTCTCACATTTTACGTCTAAATTTATAGCTGTGTGGACTTTTGTTTCTTTTTCGAAATTAATTTGGTAAATAAACTTTTTTGGACTTTTTGGGAAGATTTTAATGTTTAATGTTTATTTACATTTCTGGACGTTTCGAAGGCCCGATGGCCTTCATCTTCAGCATCTAAATTCTACAGGTTGTAGATTTTACTTCATTTTGCTTTTTTTCCTTTTTGTCAAGTATGTTTGCCCTTCGGCCACAAAACATCAAAATTAAGAACTCTATCTGTGAAGTATTTCTGCTTAAATTAGTAAAAAAAGAAACTAATAATTTTTTTTCTTTCGAATAACAATCAGGCTTTTAATTAGCTAATAAAAATGGAGGTCTTCACTTATTTGATGCGATGACGAGACTTTGTGGCCAAACATACCCGACAAAAAGGAAAAAAAGCAAAATGAAAATGTAAAATCCACAACATGTAGAATTTAGATGCTGAAGATGATGGCCATTGGGTCTTCGAAACGTCCAGAAATGTAAATAAACATCAAATATTAAAATCTACCCAAAAAGGCCAAAAAAGTTTATTTACCAAGTCTAAATTTTTAGAAACAACGGATCTCAGTTGTTCTTACTATGCGCAGATCCTTCTTGCGCATATCTTCTATATCTTTAAATTGAAAAGATCTATTGTGTATTACTCATTGTATATTGTATTATATTTAATTTTCTTTATATTATTTTATAGTAGGTTTTATGTTATCCATTAAAGGTAAATTAACAAATTCCTAGTGTCCATTTATAAACTTTTAACTTAAATTTTATAACCACTTCTTGTACAGATATCTTCAAAAAGAATAATTAAAATAGCAAAATTTCATGATTATATTTCTTATTCACATTAGTAGAGGATGCTTTCGTGAAGTGAAATAGATATTTTTGTAAATATGTAGGTGTGAAAATCGTAAAGCGGAAATGAGGAATGACTGCAGCCTTATTTCACATCGACAGCTGAGCAAAGTGAGACAACAATGTTATGATCATCTCGGATTTTTCTTAGTACAAAATGGCGGTCATTTTGAACATTTGTTGTAATTTTTTTATTCTTGCTGTGTATTTAGTGCGATTTATATTTTATAAAATAAATAAGTTGTGTTGCGTATAACGTATCCATTTTATTAAATATTAATGAAAGATTAAATACATATTAATAATAAAAATTATTTTGAAAAGTAAAAATTTAAAAATAGGTTTTGTTGTCGTCTGGTTTCGAACCCGTCTCTTTTATTTATTACCAAGCGCACTCGCTACCACCATTCAATCAGAACTGTTGCTTGGAAACTATTTTTTCTAAAAATTCTACAATTTTTCTTAAGTTTTCTAATATTACACACATGTAAATTGACTATGATTTGAAATATAATCTATAGAATTAGTATCCCCAGATAAGCATACAAAATTTCAACTTAATATCTTGCACTGGGGAGATACTGTTTAAAATTAACTGATTTTCCATGTTAATCCCCCATGTGTCGGTTGGCCTAAGACACTCGGTATACTGTTGCCAATAAAATGCAAAATGCAATGTAGGTTGTAAATATTATAAAAACTTGCCATCATTATCTAAAATTGTTTTTATTTTCTTGGGTTCACGATTACTAACAATTTTGAAAACAACTAAAAATTACCAATATTAAGCACAATCATTTAAATTATTAAAAGGTAAGTTTAGAATATATAATTATTATGTAAATAAGAACTACAGATATTAAATTAGATGTTATAATAACAACCCATATTCTATATTCTACATAACCTCTAAATCCGACAATGGTGGCGATTTTGGCCCATGGCCATACCCTATTGGCATGTATCATATTGTCTCTCTTTATTTTGTTATTTTTAGGAAGATTGCTGAATTGCCCAATATCTTCAAGATCGTAGCCATCATTCGGAAATCGACCCGAAGAGTGTATCGCTAATGACAGCCACCGGCTTATAGATAATGGATGAAATTCACCACTCTTCTTTAACTAAAGAAGCTTATCTCAAAATAACGAAATGAATAGAGACATATGCGTTGATGCATTAATAAGAAAAAGATGCAAGCTATTTCTATAGTTACTAGAGACGATCACTACACTAGTGAATTTGGCCCGTTATTTTTAAAGCATGCTGAAAAAAAATTATATTTACTCTTTCTTGTGTTATCATGAATTTTTTCTATCTTTTACTGTTTTTGTAAAGGTTTAAAATGTAATACAATATAGGTGTATCACAACTGCAGGTACAAACTTTAAGGGCATATAGTACTGACTAAAATAAATAAAAAAAGCTTCATCTCCATAGGTCTGATCTTCAACTGTTTCCGAGAAACAGACCATTTTTTATTAGAATCAAAGAAAAATTGAAAAAGATAGTGATTAAACAAAATGTTGTCTATGTCAGCAGAAAAATTATAAAAAACAATAAAATTTTACATGAAGCATTTTTCTCAATTTCTAATACTTACGAAGTTATTTGAAAATAAATATCTTGGAAACTATTGAAGATCGGACTCATGTTGAATAAGTTTTTTTACTCATTTTGGTTAGTACAGCGAGTATATGCCCATAAAGTTTGTCCCTAAAGTTGTGGTACACTTGTGCGCAGGTCTAGAATAAAACTTTGATGGAAAATAGTATCAAAGCTACTTTGAATTTTTGAAATAGTTTCTAATATGAAAATTCCACATGTGTTATCCCGTTTTACATCATACTAGTTTTTGAAATCTTGTATAAATATTAGAACAAGATATTAGAACAAGAAAGAAATTGTATAGGTAATATAAAACAGTCACACGATTATGAATAAATCAATAAAAAATAAAAACTTGACTTACCATTGTCACGGTGTGACATACTTCTTTTGTCGCCTTTACCCATGATTTTCAAATGTTATCCTACGCCTTAACTCTGAAACAAAAAAATATAATATTACATATAGTTAAAAAAATTGATTGATTAGCAACACTAATAGTGTTTTCACAAATAAAAATAATTATGTTTAATATATTACTATACCCCTTCACTACGTTACTCGTATTTCGTATTTGTAATTCAATAAATATAATAGTATATTGAAAGATAAGTATTACAAGTACAATGATCCTTAGATATTATAATACGAGTATTACAAAATATTTTGTAGGTATTATAAAAAAAATTTTGATTCGAATTAAACAATTTCTATTTATACAAGTATACCGGGTGTGTAATTGCAATTGAAATAAAAGAAATCTACAATTGAATTTAGTTTGTGCAGTTAATAAAACTGAACAAGTTTGATATTTGCAACCTTCCTCTAAAATTAATTGGTATAGCCCGTGCCAAACGTCATAAGCTGTTGCGCAGAAAGCAAAACTCTTTCTTTCTCTTTCTCTCTCTCTCTCTTATTGCCTACCCTTTCTCTATCTGTCTCTCTTCTCGATCTGCGCATTTCATAGCTCATGGCATATGGCACCACCTCTAACTACAGCAAAATAATAAAATTAACATTGTATTTCCTAACAGATTTCAAATGCACCCGACCCAGTATACAGGTTGTCCGGATTTCGAAGGCCACCATTGAGATCTCGGAAACTATAAGAGATACAACTTCTGTTAAATGGACGGAAAACTGAATTTGGTCGATATTTTCATTATTAGATAACTTTTAAACTATCCGAAATCGAGAAAAATGTTTTAAATAAAAAAGTTAGTAATTTTTATTGTCTATCCAGTGGCATACGAAAATAATTTTTCTATTTGTATATTTTCTAAATATAACACAAACTTATTTTTTTTAAAATGGAACTCATATTTGATTTTTATTTCAAAAAATACTTATTTTTTTCTCTTTCGGCTAGTATAAGGGTTTATGTGTTTTAAATCATTTTTTAGATCATACCTGGTATACTTACATACGTGAATTTGAAAATATAGAGTTAAAATTAAATTATGAAACAAAGTAGGTATGATATAAATTATTTAAATAAACTAAAATACTATAAAAAAAACTATTGAAATTATTGACAAAAAAATAAGGAATTTCATGAAACAATTAAAAATCTAATATATTACGGGTAAAACTAATTTAAAACACAATAACCCTTACACCAATTGAAAGAGAAAAAAATAAGTATTTTTTAGACTAAAAATCAAATATGGATTCCATTTACAAAAATGTAAGTTTGTGTTATATCTCGAAAATTTACCGATAGAAAAATACTTTCGTACGGCCCTGGATAGAAAATAAAAATATCTAACTTTTTTATTTGAAACATTTTTCTCGAATACTGATAGTTTAGAAGTTATTTAAAAATGACTATTTCACTCATAAATTTATAAATAAAATAAATATATCATCACGGCTTATTACTCATTGCTGGGTGTGTCAATCTGTTTTGTACACAGATTTCGGTAATGATGACATATTTGTACCGTGCGGGCGTTTACCAGGCGTCACCTCAATTTATAAGCCAATCCAAATTCAGGATTCTACCTAGTTACCAAGTTTCATTTTGACAAAACACCGTCACCAAAATTTTTTCGCACCCTTTAAGCCAATAAGATATATTTTTAAAAGTAAGTAAGTTTTGATAAGCGAATTTTTTTGACGTTTTACAAACATATTGTTTACGTACCTGTCAAAGTGTGTTATTTTCAGTGTTATTAGTTTTTATTAAAAACGAGTCGATTCGGACAGAAAACGTTGAAACTTAAATATAACACCTCAAAACACAATAAAAATTAGATTTTTGTCAAGAAAAAAGTATGTAAATGATTTATTAAAAACGAGTCGATTTGAACAAGAATCTATTTAAAACGTTGAAAAAGCAAACTTAAATGTATAACACCTCAAAATACAATAAAAATTAGAAGATTTTTGTCAAGAAAAAATATATATAAATGATTACCTGATTTTTATTTGGGAAATAGTTATCCGAATACCATTCGTGGTTAAATTTTATTCTGGAAAAAATTTCCGATTGCTTTACTCGAGCCTGTTGCTATTTTACCTCGTGACATTGATCAAAAATCACTCGTTTGACAACTCGTGATTTTTTTGTCAATGCCACTCAATAAATTGCTAGGCAACCAGCTCTCGTAACAATCTGAAAATTTTTCCGCCAAAAATTTACCACTTATGATATATATTAAAATGTCGACCAAATTCAATTTTACGTTATTTTCTAGTAACCTATGAAAATTTTTGTCAAAATAAAAGCATATCTAAGATAGCCACCCAAAGATGTCCCAATTAACCGAAGTCGTATATTTTATAGTTTCTTAGATCCCAATAGTGGCCTTCTACATCCGGATACCCTATAAAGAAAATGCTATAATAATTCTAATGTTTATTTGTGTATTCACCTTAAGCAAACTAGATGTTTAAACAAATCTAAATATAGACAATATTTCTTAGTCTTTGAAAGCAATTATCAAGAGTGTACATGTACAAACAGATCAATATATCTATTATTAAATGAATGGGTATGGTATGAGGGATCGTTTGATTCGCGTACGGAATAATTTGGGCTATGAATATGATTAACAAAAGTGTAGAGAGAGAGAGAGAGAGAGAGAGAGAGAGAGAGAGCAAATAAATTAATTCAAATGATTCGAAAATATTAAAAAATTGTTAAATGAGCATTACGGAATCAATTTAAATAGACGTCCAATGTGTAAATGAATGGATATTATAATTTACGGTGTCCTGCCGGCTGTCTACTTTTTCATTATACGAGTAGAGAAAGTACAATGATATACAAAAATTTCCTTTTGGCGATAGTTACTTCCCCATTTTGAAAGACTTTCGGCACAAATTTATAAATATAATCCTGTCATATCCACATCATTTTCCTAGAAACATGTTTTTTCCTTAAATTACCGTAATTTGAAAATAAAACTACATTGAGAAAAATTACTGGTTTTTTTAGCAAATAAATATTCATAATTAAGGGGTACTTCATTCATTCAATTATTGCAACCTTGCAACAAATATAATTTAATTTTTAATGTTAAATGTATTTAATTCATTCATATTATTTATATGACCGCGATTTATTTCATTTAAATTTAATTTAATTTTCTAAAATAAACAAATATATTCATGTATAGTATTTTAAATTGAGATTTTTAATAAATAAATTTAAAATTTTCTGAAATATTAATTTGTTTCCTAGAAATATGTATTTTTTTTTAATTAATTTCGTAATACATTTGTGTAAACTATTTTTCAATGTAATGAATATATAGTTTTTATTTTATGAATCTACATTTATTTGTCACAAATAAATATTATTTTCATAATACCATACTGTTAAATGTGCTTTAACAGTACTGTATGCTCAACCGATATATGCATCAAAACAGCCACGGCCGTTATTTTTTATAACAGTACAATTATTAAAGATCATGTGTTCCTAAAAAAAATCTCAGCATCATGAAATTGTCATGAAGAGCTGTCACCTGTCAATATACCGTAGAAAATAGAATTTTAAGATACTTTGTTATTATGAAAAATACTGAACGTCACACGGCTGATATACAAATAACAGACACGCTTGATTATAAAATCTCGGCTATCGCCTCGATTTTACAACATTCAACCTCATCTGTTATTTCCTATACATATCAGCCTTATGACGTTAATAACTATTGTGACAAAATAATATTTTCATTGAGTGAACAATGTTGTATTTGTCAAATGACGATTTTAAGTGCTTGTATGGACTTGTTCAATTGTTGTACGTTTCATCTTGTTTATGACAGTGCTCATTTTTGAACAAATATCGTTAATTATGGCAATAATACAAATATAAATAATTGTCAGAAATGTCAAATACGTTGTAACACATAAAACGTCAAGCATTTTTTTTATTTATTTATTGTTGAATTCCATAGCTGTCGATATTTTTAACGTAATTTTCGACATTTTCATATTTAATTTCTATCGTTATAAAGCATGTAAAGGTAATTCTGTTTTAGATATAGAACTTTATACCCTAAAATTTGTATTTGACGCATTTTTGCTTAAAATAATTAGGCGAGCAGGAAATGGCAAAAAACTGATTTCCCATGTTAATCTCCTATGTACAACTTCAAGACAGACACACGGTATATCCAATAGTAATGAAATAAATTTAGCACAATTAAAATAATTCTTAACGTAAATAAATGCATAGTTCTCATGAAATAGAAGATATAATTGATCTTAATATATATATTTATTTGAGACAAATAAATGCTTCAAATAAATTATTACATTGCTTTAATTGTGGATAGATATATGGTGCTATTCTGTACCGTTCTATAAGCTCTATAGGCTTTGTAAGTAATCAACGTTACAGTATGTAAGAAAATTGCTATTCTGTAACCAAGTTACAGTACTGTAAGCACTACAGAGTTATAGAAATTTCTATAAATCTTACAGCGCCAAAATCTTGACTGTAAAGTATTTACAGAGCATATTGAAACGTCAAAAATACATTTTAAACGTCAAATATAATATATTTTATATAAATTAAACAAATATAGAAATGAAAAGCAAAAGTTAACAATTTTTATTATATCCATTATTAATTGAAAAACATAGAAGGTAATTACACATCCTACCAATTCTTATAGAAATTTATGTTTAAAAAAATATTTTAGCATGAAAATAGAGAATATTTTTCCAGAATTATCAAAATTCATTCAGTTCAGTGTACCAGATAATGAATTACATTATTAATTAAGAAATGTTTTTATTAAAACTCGTTGTAATATTTTAATTTAAGTGACTTTTTTTCTTTAATATAAAGTTGAATAATTTTAAATACCTACACCTAAGAATTTGTCAAAATTAGTGATTCAAAGCTAAAGGCAGTAAGGGCTGTTCCCGCCAGTCAAGATGATTTGAAGAAAACCCTATACCTAATTGTACGAGCACGAGTACTAACGCTAGAAAACTGTTCAGTTTTATACAATATTTAAAACAATCATTAAATGATGACTGCATAATTAATATTAATAGATCAGATAAAAAAATATTAACAATGACAAGCACTGATTACAACAATGACAAACATTGACGGAATCTATTGCTTATTCTTATTCAACTATACATAAATGTATCTTTGAACCAACATACCTACCTTTTTATATAGTACGAGTATTATTTTTATATTAAAATTGGTTCTATGTCATATTTTTAGAATGCCTACTAAATTACTGTCAAATATACTGTAGCATATTTGACAGCTAGACAGGAATGAAGTTAGTCATTCTATTAGAATAACTTTGTAACCAGACTTGTTACAGAGGGAGTTACAGAATAGGTAATTTTACTATTCTGTAAGCTGTCGTCTTATAGAGCTCTATAGCTTATAGAGTCTATAGAGTTACAGTCTTACAGAGCAAAGTTACAGAATAGCACCATTATTTGGATCTATTCAAGCTTAGGATTTATTTGTAACAAATAAATTTACAGTTCACGTACTTATATCTTTTTCTCAGTGTACGCGTTTTTTTTATCATTTTATATTAATAAAACAATAATTTTACAGTAAACTACCTAATTAAGAAATTTAGCTTTAATTCAGAATTCATATTTGTACTAAATACACAACTTAATATTTAACCAATTTTACTTAATTAACTACTAGTATTATATAAACAAACTCCAACATATTTGAAAACAAATATCAACCAAATTAAAATTTAAAAATTTAACACGAATTTGATTTTCTTATGCATAATAAGGGCGGGCGCTACCGCATGGGTACACTATAAAGGCATTTACATTTTTGCAGGCGGCCAAATTTTCATAAATTTATAAAACAATCATTTTATGTAGGGGGATATAAATGCATGTCTTGCCCTGGGGATCTCATAGCGCCGGCCCTGTGCATAATCAATTAAAAAAGGAAAGAAGTATTCTTGCTCAATCGAATTACATATGAGAAATTGGTATAAAAAAGCGAAAATAAACATAAAATTCTATCTCTATCTCTTTAGGGTTTGTATACAGCTGTCGCCGTTTACTCTTCAACCGGACTCACCGAGCTACAGTGTTTTACCCAACGACCAAATACAACTAGACAAAACTTCATTTGGTTTGTTTTGATTTCGGCTGGACAGACAAACTGTAGATAGAGATATGTCTTGTCTAGTCTGAGTATTTCTCACTAGAGGCCACCACTGAGGCCACGAAGAGTATCAGTGTCTAGTTTGAACGTTGCTCACTAGAGGCGCAAGTGTTCTTGGTTAACAGACACTGACACTCTACGTGAGTGGTGTATCTTTCTAACATGGTGTCCATATAAAAATTACGACTTTGATGTCGTAATTCAAAATCTAACAATGATAAAATTGAGTATCGACCTTCGAAAATCGAAAGAGCATGAAAATTCCATATTATTTGAGAAGTTATTTGAAGACCATAAGGGAAAAATGATCACAGTCCAGTCCACATGTTAGTTTTGAGTAAAACGTAATCGAAAGTTTATAGAATCATATATATTGCAAAAGAGAAATGTGAAAAATACATATTTTTTTTATTTAGACATTATACTCGTATTTATGCGTACCTACAATAAATGTTTATAATATCTATTATAATTTTATAGTATATAGCAAGTTAAACATAAAAAAATACGTTAATGGAAATCTTACAATGCAAAAACAGATCAGGGTCCGGACTTTGATCGGTTTTGCGTATATTTCTTCTTCAGTATTCATCAGGACTTTCTTTTTCATTACCAGGGTAGTCCAGTAAACTATCGAAAAATTCTTGTGCTTCAGGTGTACAAAACTTTTTCAGATGCTTTAGGTCATTGATCTCAGGTACTGACAATGGCAAAAAACTGTTATATACATCTAGGGTTGCCAGAAATCAAAATGTCGAAAATAGAAGAATTAACTTGAAAATATAGAAGTTTCACAAAATATATAGACGATTCCAATAAATCATTTATTACTGTCATTACATCAGGTGTAATTACTAATGTATGAAAAATAAACACATATTAAACATATTCAGATAAATAAAAAGAATTAAAATAATGATTGAACATTATTTTAAATCCAACTCATCAAATAACACATAAAATATCGCTTTAAACTAAACATTGCAAGCCTATCTTCTTCCTCTACCTCTAACTATAAAAATAATAACAGATATAGAAACTAAAACACTTTAAAAGCCATACTTTGAACTTTTCCGAATGTATGCGAAAACAATTTTATTTGCTTTGAGTAAATCAAAAAAATGTAAGCAATTCCTTTCAAAAGTAATTGTTATTAATAGTTCTGACCTAATTAATTCTGTAAAACATCGATTCCTGGAATCGTTTCACTTGTTCCCCATAATAGAAAAAACCCGTTCTACAAAAGCGGAAATAATCAACTTGCTTAAAATAAGAGACAGTATTTTAAAAATATTGGGCAAATCTGCCTTTTGAATTTATATGCCACGTGGTGACAAAAATCAAAATATTATATTATTATTATAATATTATTCTGAAATGCCGAAATATAGAAGATTTTGCTTCTATATTTTAGTTGAGTCGTGAAGAATCAGCTGGGAATTTTTGCGCTAAATACCAATTCTATTTTATTTACAAAGAAGGACTCACTCAAAAAGTAACCACATGAGCAGAAAGCTTGGTTCAAAATCTGGAAGATATCGTTGTTAGTTACATTTTCATAAATTTGTGACTGATTTATTTTTCCCCTGTGGTCTTGATTTGTAAAAATAAAAATCAGCTAAGGTGAATTTTTGTATTTATCAAGTGACGTCTGCATTTTTACCTTCCGCTACCCTTGGTAAGGGAGGTATAGGGATCCTGCTAAAAATCGCATATCGAGATTTTGGTAAATGACCACGTTTTAAGGTTCCTAGAATCCAATTTTAACATTTTTACGATGCTGTGTGTGTGTGTGTGTGCGTGTGCGTGTGCGTGTGCGTGTGTGTGTGTGTGTATCCTCCACTCTAACTCAAATACTATCATTCAAAAAATTTTAAAACCTTGTATTTCGAACTTTTTCTGTAAAGGAAAGAGCCCATTAGATTTTGGTGTAAATCGGAAAACCGGAAATGGCACTTTACTAGAAGCTCAAAATAGTATTTCTTCGAAAAATACCTCTAAATGTTATTTTTTCGACATCAATGATATTATAAAAATTAAAGATTATTAAATTTTCTACAGATTTACATTAATACTTTTTACTTCCTTGTACGAAGTAAAGGAAGTATTGTAATCGCGAAAAAATTCGGTTTTCAGATTTCAACGGAAATATCCATTTTGACCATCCCTGAATCCATTTTGACTAATTTCGTCGTGACGTCTGTACGTACGTACGTGCGTACTTATCTCGCATAACACAAAAACGGTAAGCCGTAGAAAGTTGAAGTTTTGTATTTAGGACTGCTATAACATCTAGTTGTGCACCTCCCTTTTTGGTCATTACATAATTTCTAGAAATGGTACTTTATTTGAAGCCTATAATAGATTTTAATGAAAAACTATTTTAAAATATAATCTAAAACTTTTCAAATTTGGTATATAAGACTTTTATGTCAATTGGAATAACATAGTAGATTTTGGTTAAAACAGGCTAACCGGCAGTGACATATTACCTGAAGTTGTTAACAGTTTTTCTTCAATAAAATGGTTTCATTTTGATTTTAGAAATGAATGCTTCAAATCAAGTATTATTAAATTAGCCCTATGTATAAGCGAGATATGTATATTTAAAACTTATATACTTTTTGGTAAATAAAAATAGATGCTAATGTCAAATTACGTCAATTACGTACAATTTTATACTTGGGTATATACTTCAAAGTGGTCTTGTATACAAGGAAGTCGTGTGGTGCCCACATCAGATTTTTTAATATATTTTATGGATAAATTTATAAAATTATTTATAATTTAAATCCCAGAGCCTACGCTTTATACAAACAAACCGCAGTTATTCAAATGTATATGTAACTGACAGATAAATGTCACTGTCAAAGAACTAATCATTTCAAATTAATAATAGCAACGTTTTGGAAAGAAAAAAGTAAATAGAACAAAAGGAAAGGAAATCAATACAGCATATGTAAATCTTTTTTGTGACGCGGGCGGTACAAGGCGGGAGGTATTGTGTTGACTACACCAGATTTTTAGTCTATAGTTTACTAACGGAATAAATTTTCCCTAATTTAACCGACTTCATGCATATCTCTTCGGATAATCGAGATCCCAATGGCGATAGTCGAAAAAGGAACACCCTCAATTTCAGTGTTCTATTTCATTTCATTAGCATATTCAACTTGAATGTAGTAAGTACCACTCGGGAATTTTATTAATAATTTGCAGTTAAAAAGATAAAATATTAATTATATATCCCGGTGGGATTTATATGGGAATGTTATGGATCAATACTTTTGGATGAAAGTTTTCAGGGCGTTCTATTTCAGGAAGTGGCATTTGCATATTCTTTATACCTGTGGCTTGCTGACTTCCTCGCCGTCGTCGAGGCACGAGTACGCTATGATGTTTGCATTGGTCGCAAAGCTACGTCGACGTGCAGTGTAGACATCGATCAATCTACGTTCTACGAGCACGAGTACCAGGAGGTGAGCTACTATTGCCCATAACAATATCATTCTATCATAAAAATATACTGTTTCAACTTATTCGTTCACTTATACAAAATGAAATTTTCAAACATGAGTTTATTCAATTCTTATTTGATTTATCTATATCCGTAACTTCTACTATGGTTCCAGGGCCGGTTCTAGGCGCGGGTGCGAAAGGTGCGGTGTACCCTGTCCCGCACGTTCTTGGCTTTGGGTTATGTTTGTTCTATAATATAATTTAATTTGTGTCCACAGTTTCGTACTAGTAAAAAAAATGTAATTTATTTTTATACTTTATAAATACCTAAGATTTCAGCAAGTACACAGTAGTGCCATCTCTTAGGCCTGGCAAGAGGCGCAGGCGACACAAAAACTAGAAACCCGCCGTAATAAATATCTTTGCATCAAAAGCACGAAAAGTAGCAAATGGCACTTGAGAAACAAGGGTTTTTTATTTTATTCTGCCGATCGCAGAATTTATTTCCTTATATAAACCAACGCTATTTTCTTACATGAAATGTACAATAACAAAAGTCTCTCCATTATTTATAATATATCTTTGTTTTATTATAATTATATTATATAATAAAAAAAATGTCGATAATAAAACAGGGGTATATACGGCATTGTCCCATATTTCAGCTAAAATTTGAGCGTCCCGTAAAGTACTGTACTGAGTCAATTACTAAATGTCTTGTAATGAATTCGCAAATTTTATTAGAAAAAATCTGATGTGGCCAACACATAACCTCTCGCCAGATATTTTACTTGGCTGTACGCACAAAACGAAATATATTTTTAATTACAAATACATATATTCATGTCTCACTACAAAATAATTCTCATATATATATATATATATTTGCAAAATCTATGGGATATTTTAATATAAATTATGTACAATACATACTTCTTTATATTCAATATCCTGAAATTTTCTTTTTCTGCTTGCCTTTTCTTTTTCTTTATATTTGTCATTTTTCGCAAATTCCTTTTATATTCTTTTTTACATATATTCTTTTGCGTTGTTGACTTTTATTTTATTTTCATAATCTTCATAATGATGTACAAATATTTTTGACAGTGACATTTATGTGCCAATTACAAACATTTGAATTTCTTGCCTTAAAGTAGTTTGATCTGAGAATTTTTATATGAAATTATTTTATATGCATTTCTTTATCTCTAAATCTATAGAAGATATAATAATAAATTTATATTTATCGAATAAAGAATTTAACTTTCTTTAATATAAGTATTTACATAAATTGTTTAAAACTAACATGTTTTAAATGAGAGAAATTAGGAATTATTAACCCCTTGAGGTAGCAACCCGCTGCACATAAGACTAGAACGGTTAACCCGCCCTGACTCTATTTAAATGAGTCAATAAATAAATGGAAATAACTGTTTCTGTTACTTGGAAAAATTAGTTATATATTTTTACGTGTTTAAGTTTAATTTTAGTATTGTTTGAAATAGCTGTAGTATCTTAAACTAATTATTAATATTAATATTATTGCATCTGGCTTCACGCGAGTGCGCGCGCACCCCCAAGCCAAGCGTAGTGCCGCACAGCATTGACCGCGCTGATCAGAATGTGTCTGGCTTGCACACGGTAAGCACGTATCGCGTCGTCGTCCGCGAGAGTGGAATTTTCCACCATTTTGCATAAACTTTCTGATTTTCATATGGTCAGTAAAGTAATTGGTTGTTTAATTATCGTACGCGTAGCTTGATTAGCCTAACACGACTAATTCAAGGAGTATCGTTCGGTTTTCATTTAATTTGGTACTTTATAGTCCGCGAATACTTTCCGGCGCCATTTTATGCAGCTAATAGACACATCTCAGGAATCAATTGTAAAATCGAACTGTACAATTTGATTTCTCACGGAATTCGTGTTGTTAGGGATTTGATTCATATTTCCTTGGGTGAAATTATTATTATTTCTTTGTAAACTTGTTTACACACGTCCACCTTCGAGTGACGTCATTCACAGCGCATCTGCTGTTATTGTCGACTAGGTACATTCAATGCAACAAGTTTTGCAGTCTAGTTGGTTGTTATTAAGTTCATTTAGAGTTCTTAATATTGTTTAACTACATTTGTTTGTTCATACACTTATGAAATGATTTAGTTAATTTATACAAATATCGTATTTGTTTATCTTTGGTTTATTATTGTTTATGTCACTTGTATTCAATACGCTATCACATATTTCTCAGAATTGGTTTTCAGTTGTTTGTTATTTTGTTGCAATTATATTTAGCACGTTTGTTAGTTCGTAAAACTAACTGGTCCTTCGTTCGTTTTAATTAGTACATTTCACAAATTAGTATTATCCCGTTTATTGGCCAAGTCCAGTGATGTGAACCAGCTATCGAAGGTTGTAATTATTTTGGTTTACATATAGTTTTGTTTTATTCATTGAATTTAACATCAAACACATTGTTGGTGTTTCTAGACCGGATTCGCTGATCTAGAGACATCGCATTTGGGCTTGCGAGCAGGATCAAAACATTTTGGTTCTTCTAGACCGGATTCGCTGGTTTAGGGTTTGAACATTTGGTCCTTCGAGCCATTAGGTCCTTATTACTTAGTCCTTCGCACCGGAGGGACGTTACATAAATTTTCGATAAATAATATGTAGATGATTTTTTTCTTGTAACTACTACTTCCGGTTGTCCAATTGTTACCAAAATTTAATCAACTCTTCCCCAGGAGTCCGTAGTTAAAAATGTCTTAAGTCTTATAGTATTTGAGAAATCGTGGATCCAACATCCACACACACATACGGACATCATAGTAAAAATGTTATATTCGGATTCAAGGGCCCTTAAAACGTGCTTATTCACTAAAATCTGGATATGGGATTTTTAGCATGAATTAGCGAGAGGTAAAAATAAAGATGCAAATAAAAATTTATTGACAGCTGCAAAATCAAATAAGAAATATAAATTTAAAAATGTTTTTTTTTAATATTTAAGACTGACAATGTTACTTTTGTTTATCGTGCAGGCGTCAAGAAACATTCCGTTTGAAATAAAACGGTGGATTCATTCTGATTGATGATTTAAGTTCAGAAAGACCTAAAGAATGAAATTCTCAATGTTTCCGGATAAAATCAGTGGTCATTTTTTTGTAGGGGGTATAAGGATTATTGATGAAATCGCTGTAACGGTCAAGAAAACGTTGTTTATTTCTACTAAAAAGTTGTTTCTGTAGGGTATGAAATCACAAAAATCACGAATATTATAAAATACAAATTTAATATGGTAAAAAAGCCACGTGCCTGTGTGTTTGGTCGCGAATCTGGGGAACCGGATTCGATCCCAACCGATGTCAAAAAGAAATATTTCGAATTTAAATGGCACTAAAGTTAACCTTGTGGTACACTCTCCACACATCAATGAGTGCCCGTAAGGTGACGCCTGGTAAACGCCTGCACGGTTGCCGGATACGACCGATGGTCGTTTACTTTGTTTCCCTCTCCGCAGCAGTTTATACCAGCTCTAAAGTATTGTAGCGGAAAGGTAGCGGACCATATTATACCCGACACGGTTTAGACGTTTTAGTTATAAAAGAGTTTTCACATAACGTCAAACTGGATGGTGTGATAGCTTATTTTGATTTCTGAATTAACAAATTTAAGTGCAAATTCTAATAGTTGTTCCAGAAAAAGCAGATTGATGATAAAATTTTCTTAGTTAGAGGCCAAGTATATTACATTTAAACAAGCTTGTGTTGCCAGATCATAGCCCATCGATCCTACTAAATGTTTTAAGCTCCAAGGTAAAACTTTGTCTGAAGGGACAGACTTGAAGTTAAATCACTATGAAGCTAAGCTGATTGTACAATGTTCAGCCATATTTTTCATGCCGTTCGTGGAGGTATTGAGGATGTTGTTATAAAGAGTGCGGACACTGATATTTTCGTGCTTAGCGTTCACTTCTGGCGTACACTGTCGAACACTGGTTGCCGGGGTATTTGGTTTGAAGAAGCAAATAAAAAAGAAAATCTTTTAAGCTTTTATTTAGCAGCTGAATCACTTAATGAAAATATTTGTAATATTTTACCTGGGTTGCATGCCCTAACTGGTTGCGACACGACAAGCCGGGTAGGAACTAAGAAACAATGTCTGCATCACAAGTATTTGTTCAAGATGCTCTCTCTACTTTTGGAAATAACTCAGAAACTCCGATGTACTTTCATCATGTTGAAGAAGTCTGCACTTATTTGTTTGCCAAACAAAAAATCACATTAGATGAATTACGCTACAAGTTGATTACCCGTAATATTGGGATCAATTTAAATTTAACCAAAATTATTTGTACTTCTGATGCTTTATTTTTACATTGTTTAAGAGCTGCAGCCCGTACATATTTATATATAAAATCATTACAATCACTGTTCGAGCCTCTGAACTTCCTCCAATTCGGCTATGAATTACGAAATACCAAGTTACACCCGACGAAAATGATAAAACCTCCTCTGCCTGACTCTTTAATTAGACCTTGCAAATGTAATTCAAAGTGCAGAACAATATGTCTTGTAGTTGTAAAAAAAATTATTTAAACTGTATCTCTCTCTGTAAATGTGTTCATAACGATTGTTAAAACTTATCTTTTTAAGGTAGTATCTTCTTCTTCTTCTTAGGGGTCGCTGGTCTTCTCCTCCAATCATTCCTGTCCAACACATCTTCTTCACAGTGTCCTTTCTCACTCAAGTCTTTTGCCTCACAGTCCTTCCTCCTTCTCTTAGCCCTTCCTCAAACTCCCGAGATTGAGAGTTCTAATCCTGAGGACTGGCTTTTCAAACCCCGACCGTCCATGACGGGGTAGTCCTAACCGACTTGGCATAGGGGTCAAGCGAGGCTACAACTGCATGTCACTTGCGAGAAACACCCTAGCCCTTATACCATTTTCCGGTCCTACACTTTTCGTCTTTGGTTTCGGCATAGATTTTACAGTCGAATACAGTACATATGTACATACATACATAAAATCACGCATTTCCCACTTAGTGGGTTAGCACAAACCCGAAAGAATAACAAAAACATCATCAAAAAAAAAAAACATTCTCTCTTTCAACAATATTCGTACTAACCTGACATCGTAGGTACAACCATAGACTAATATCACTGATATTAGTCTATGGTACAACATATATTCCCCACTCTTAACATATTAAAGTGACCGATTTTCGGTAGCGAAATACCGCAACCGGACCACAATAATAGTTACGAAACAATCATCCTTCGTCACACATTCCTGTCTAAGCACACTTCTTTCGCCTCGGCCACATTCATAATCGCATTGATACACGCTCTTCTTCTCTTCCCACTCGGAAACTTCCTCTCTTTTAGTATCTTATCAATCACATCCATCCACCTACACACTGGACGGCCACGCATATGTGCTTGTTAAAATTTAGTTTTGAATCAAATGGAACACCTAAATCTTTAAACTTATCAACTCTTTCAAAAACATAATCTCCAATTTTATACTGAACAGTGTAAACAAATTTTCTGACAAAGTAACTCATTAATTTACACTTACTGAAATTAAAAAATCTGATGTGGCCAACACATAACCTCTCGCCAGATATTTTACCTGGTTGTACGCATAAAACGAAAAATATTTTTAAATACAAATACATATAGATATTCATGTCTCACTACAAAATAATTCTCACATATATTTGCAATATCTACGGGATATTTTAAAATAAATTATGTACAGTACTTACATTTTCTTTATATTCAATATCCTGAAATTTTCTTTTTCTACTTTCCTTTTCTTTTTCTTTATATTCGTCATTTTTTCGCAAATTCCTTTTATATTCTTTTTTACGTATATTCTTTTGCGTTGTTGACTTTTTTTATTTTCATAATCGTCATAATAATATACAAATATTTTTGACAGAGGCATACAAATATTTTTGACAGTGACATTTATGTGTCAATTACAAACATTTGAATTTCTTGCCTTGTAGTAGTTTGGTCTGAGATTTTTTACATCAAATTATTTTATATGCCTTTCTTTATCTCTAAATCTATAGAAGATATAATAATGAATTTATATTTATCGAATAAAGAATTTAACGTTCTTTAATATAAGTATTTACATAAATTTTCGATAAATAATATTTAGACGATTTTTTTCTTGTAACTACTACTTCCGGTTGTCCAATTGTTACCAAAACTGACTGGACTCTTCCGATTATTGTTAGATTGAGGAATCCGTAGTTAAAAATGTTTTAAGTCTCATAGAATTTGAGATATAGTGAATCCAACATCCACACACACACACACACATCCACACACACACACACACACACACACACACACACACACACACACACACACACTCACATACGGACATCATCGTAAAAATGTTATAATCGGATACTAGGGACCTTAAAACGTGTTTATTCATTAAAATCTGGATATGCGTTTTTTAGCATGAATACAATACCTCTCTTAGCGAGAGGTAAAAATAGAATAGAAGAATAAAAATAAATATAAAATATATATCATATGACCATTTGAAAAAAAAAATACTAAGAATTCCGGAGTCCTTTGATATTAAGGGGCCTGGGGATTTTGCCCCGCCTCCTGCCCCCTCTTCATCAGGCCTGTTTGCATCTAAATACAAATAGCTATTATATGTGTTTGCATTTGAATTAATCTCAAGCGCTTAACGTATGGGCTAATGGGACTATAGCCCAGGAACCCTTAGCTCCGGAAAGCGCCAAAATTAAGCTAATGAAAATTTTGTGAGCCCAGCCTTAATACCAAGGTTTCAAAAAATTCTAAACCAAATCAAAGATCTTATAAACGGATCAATGGTCATCAATCACGAATAGTAATAATTAACATAATTGTTTTACTACCATTGTTATTGAGGATATCAATTCGACATGATATTACTACCATTGTTATTGAGGATGTCAATTCGACTTGATATATCATTAAAGGACTACATAGGTATATGATCAAAGTATCAACAGTCTTAATAATTACATTTACAGGATATCGTGTATTATATTTTCCATTTGTTTTATTTCTTCTTCCATTTTTTTACCCTTTAAATTTACATCTAATATTCCGTCCATTTACAGTAAGAAAATTGCTATCAATATCTCGGAAACCGCCATCTTGAATTTTATTTTGACACAATTTTTAGGTTTACGTTATCAAAGCAATAAACCTTTTCAATTAGAGCGGATACACAATATTAAAGAAAATAGCGGCATCACAAATTAAATTTATCAATGGAAAATTCAAAAGCTTTTATTGGAGTTAAAATGTCAAACGATATAAATTTTCACCCAAGATACATGTATTTTAGTGACTACAATATTTTTTTCCTACAACCGTGCGTGAAAAGTACTTTTCACGCACTCATTACAGTGTGTAAAGTGTCGCTTTTCAAGCACTAGTGCGTGAAAAGTACTTTTCACGCACTAGTGCTTGAAAACTGAATAATAACATTAAAATTCGGTTAATTTACCTATCAAGTATATAATTAGGTAGTAAATAATAATGAAAATAATAAAATTTATTAAGAAATATGAATATACATTGTAAATGAAACAAATCTAATATTTGTAACAGATTGAGTACTAATCTAATTTTTAAGAACATTAACATTTTTTTGACATGTATTCTAACCTAACCTAATTCTTAGTATTAATATTAAATGTACAATTTGTATATTATAAAAGACTAATCATCATCTGTCTGAGATTCTTCCAAGTGTTTAAATTACATTTTGTACAGTGTTATGAGAAAGAGTACTAACAGTATTTGAAGCTGCTGGATGCCTGTACACTCAGTATTATGAGAAAGATCAATACCATTTCGATTGTAGGAAAAATGTTGTATGCAACACGTGTGTAAAATAGTATTTAAAACATCGCACTCGACCAAAAAAGTACTACTTTACACACTTGTTACATAAATAACTATTACGTTTCGTTTGACAGTTCAGGCACCATTTAACTTAATGCAATGATAGAAAGATATACAATAAATTGAAAAGGTCTACTAACTTTTATCTTATTTTTTTTACCTTCTGTCACCTTTAGGGCCTTTAGGTAAGGAAGGTATTGTCTTTGGTCAAAAAATTCGGTGGAGTTTTTAATGAATAAGCACGTTTTAAAGTCCCTAGAATATGATTTTACTATTGTTACGATGATGTGTGTGTTTGTGTGTGTGTATGTGTGCGTGTGCGTGTGTGTGTGTGTGTGTGTGTGTGTGTGTGTGTGTGTGTGTGTGTGTGTGTATGAAGAGCTGATTAGATTTTGGTTATAATTGGTCAACCGGAAGTACCCTCATTTGAAGATTTTAACAGTTTTTCTTGAAAAAACGATGTTAAATATCATTTTTTCACATTTAAACATTAAAGAACATTGTAATCTCTATACGATTTGACTGCATTTTATACATACTTCATATTAAATAGATATAGAGTTATAAATGCTAGAAACAGCTACTATATTAAGAAAATTCTGATTGAAAGATTTCAGTGTCAATTGACATATTCGTAGTATATTTGTATTATAATTTTACTCGAAATATAGGATTTTTTTGCTCGAAACTTTCTGTATGGAATTTGTATAAAATACATACAACTGTCGAAAGGTAATGTATGTACAAGAAATTTAGAATCTTTTGCAAGGAACTTTCTGTATGGATTTTATAGAAAATACATAGGCATTTACGAAAATTGTACCATGCAGGAGATACCGCATCTACTGACTGCGTTCGAAAACACGAAAGGTAAATATACTATTATTCACGAAAGATGACTATTTAAGGTCATTTGTTGAAAGAAAGAATACACATCACTTTACAGCAGTAGCTTAGCAACATTTTGTATTAAAAAGAGAAAGGTTATTTTACCTATGTCTATTTAATGTATATGGTGTTACAGATATATGTAAATAGTGGCATTACTTTCTAACACACTATAGTTAAGTCAATGTTTTTGAATTTTGCAAAAACGTAAGTGAAGAACATAAATCTTCCAGAAAGGCATTATTTAGAAAGAAACATAATATTCAAATAAATTACTTTTATTTTTGCAGTTAAAATGTGTCCAAAAATATTTCATGTTGCACGTAATATATCAGACAACTCACAAATGACCTTGAATAGTCATCTTTCGTGAATAAGTTTAGTTATTGTGTCCGAAAATTGTACAATATCTACCTGATCCATCTACCGGATTCATGAATAATCTAATCTCTAAAAAAGGTAGTGATACAACGCGAAGCGCGCACGTTAAAAGTGGAAATGTGTTCAAAGTAGGACTCTGCTCAATTTGTTAACTACGTCAAATTTCTAACCTGTTTTAAATTTTCATAGGTTATGGATATTCTTAAAATATCGATTCCGGTAGCTATAACCTGATAAACAGCTGTTTACCGATATATAACGGTAACAGTTCACTAATAAAATTTTCGTAAATGCCTCATATAACTGACAGAAGGTAATGTGCTGGCCACATCAGATTTTTTATAATTATGGAGATATTTGACTTTTTAAAAGTCCAAATTTTTCAGTCCTTTTTTGAAATAATTTGTAACCCGTTCGCAATTTTTTTTTAATCAGCACAATATTGCTCATTTATTTATATTATATCTATAATAATAAAAAAAAATACCCATACTATCTTACTCAATTTGGAACAATCTGTATTTTCTTTGTTGTTTGAGAGGCACTGAGTTTCTCATTCACGTAATCCCGGGAGCTGTGTAAATCATAGAAACTGTTCAATATATAATGTAAACAGCCCACATACTATATATGCCTTTATAGTTAGGTTATTGTAACGGCTTTCTATTCTGTTAATCCAAATCTAACGCACATCTACATCAATAATCATAACTATAACTTAGTTAAAACACATATTATATTCTTGACGTGTTTGTATGTATGCCCTAACATGGGTATGAAATGTAAGTAACATAAAATATGATTGATTAATCGTGTGCCTTTTCGCCTTCATGTCACTTGATCGTTTTACACTTTTTATGTTTGTTCCATTTGTTTTATTTCATGTTCGCTCGTGCCGAAAGAAATTCAGTTTAATAGGAAATTTTATATGAAACATATTACATTTTTACGGTCTGATAATTTCCAAAATATTTTCATTTATTTACCAATACAGTCGATTCTCTGTAAATCAACCCCTCTCTAATTTGAATTTTTCTCTAAATCAAATTATTTTTGACATGTACAACCGTACAAGATTATCGAATTTTTTAATTCGAACTTTCGTTTTAATGAAATTTACCTCTCTATAAATCGACATTAGATACAATTCATAGACGCGTTCGTCTATGTTGGTTGAACTATCAAAGAATTAAGAAAATAATATTTATATTTAAATTTAATTTTACAATCTTTTATTTTAATCCAATCGTTCGAAAAAATCAAAAACAAAGTAATACTTTTAATAATATTTCCTCAAACAAAGGAGCACAAATGTCATGGCAAACTATAAATAGATACAAAATTAGGTATAAAAATGTCTAAAAATCACCTAAAAATAAATAATAATGTAATGTGCCGTGCCCGCCGTCGCCGCCACTGTCACCGCCGTTGTCCCCGTCCCTGTCGCCGCCACTGACGCAGGGACGAGCTATTTTTAGCGATGACGCAACGGACTTGTCGGAACCTGCTTAATTACGCGGTTGATGTAATAATAATAATAATAATAATAATAATAATAATAATAATAATAATAATAATAATAATAATAATAATAATAATAATAATAATAACAATAATAATAATATTAATAATAATAATAATAATAATAATAATAATAATAACATTTATTGCCCAACAGAATACCTATTGTGTTTGAGTTTTATCTGGAAGTGTTCTAGTAAGTTGTCGAATAAAAATGCCGGAGTATATAAGCACTGTTAGCGAAGGCATTGGACAGTCTGATATAAATAAGCGTTGCGTGTTGAATAGTTGGTGATATAAACAGATAGTCGACGAGTGGTAAACATAAATAAATATAGTTGTATAAATAAATGAGTTATAAATTGTTTAAATAAATAATCTTAGTGTTTAAGTGTTTTATAAAATTCTTAGTCTTAATTAGTGTTTAATATTTGTTTAATAGTAGTTTGTTATATTTATCATCTTTTAGTTATATTTAACATCTATTTATCGTAATAATAAACTATTATTTTAATAATTAATAATTGTCTAATATTTACACTTCACACAAATAAATAAAAACGTTACAAGAAAAATAATTAAAAAATAAATGTGCCGGTCATCATCATGTAGGGTAGGTATATGTACCTATAATCTCATTTTTGTGTTCGGCGAGTACACCCGACAAAATTTTTCAAAGTCGGCGCCTATGAACCGAGATGAATTTAAGAAGACCAGAATCAAATCTCAAAAAATTATACCGAAATTTAATACAGAAAAATGTCATTAATACAATATTCTCTTTCGTTTTCGTTATTTAAAAATGTCGCCATAGAGCACCAATTCCCTAGCAAGGAAACTATAAATTCCAATTTTCATAATTTCACTCCACCCTAATATCTACATCTCATTTTACTAACAAATTGTTGTTTCCGTTATATAACTTTTTTCTATTGCATATACCTATACTCTTTTTAATTTATACAAATTTTCATTTCATTTTCTTATACTTTCTCTAGTTCGAATTCTCTCTAATTCGAACAAATTCAAATGCTGCTTGCGAATTCTATTTATAGACAGTCGACTGTACTTCAACATTATATTATTAAAAGAAAATAAATAAATTTGTATGTACATAGAACAAAAGTGTAATAATTAGAAGTTACTCTTTTCCTATCTTCTAATGCAATATTGACAGTAGGACCGGATTTTGAGAAAAAGGAGAAAAACATTTTTGTACCAACAGTTCGAACTCGTTGTACTTTGACAGGATTGAGATCTGTTGTAAAGACCCATTGAGCTAATTGTCGTTTTGTTTCAGATTTATAGGGTTGAATTCATAGTTGTTCCTTAAGTGAAACTCACACTCAACTCATACTCAAGGCAGCGCTGGGCAATTCATAAACATTAGTCACTCATATCAGACTCAATATTTGAGTAAGGCATGTGTAACAAATGAGTCAGTAATAAGGTAGATTGGTAGGTACCTTAAATAAAACTTAACGTCAAATATACAGAAATTTACTTAAAATATAGTATTTTTAAAGGTGTATTTGATATCGTAAGTGATAATGGAGGATGATGAGCCGAATAAATAATTTGTTTTAGTATGGATTAAGTAATTACATTAAAAAATGGTTCGTTTCTTTACTGCAAACTGTAAAAACGCTTATTGTGGACTTTCTATTACAGATAGGTATATGTTCATCACCTGTTATAACATCATACACTGCTTTAGATTTACCTTCGTTGTACTTTTTTAATGTTTTAATGCATCATTCCACACGATGTTGCTTTTGACCATCATTTAAATTCTGAGATATCCAACGGTAACAAACTTTCCTGCCTTTTAGATAATCGAGCAAAATTTTATTTATAGCGGTCATTCTAATGCTTAAAGTAGCCCGTATAATTCTGTATGTGACATGGTTGTCTTTTTTACCTCTCGCTACCCTAAGGGAGGTATAGGGATCGTCCTAATAATCGCATATCGAGATTTTGGTAAATGACCAGGTTTTAAGGTCCCTAGAATCCAATTTTAACATTTTTACGATGATGTCTGCGAGTGTGTGTGTGTGTGTGTGTGTGTGTGTGTGTGTTTGCGTGTGTGTGTGTGTGTGTTTGCGTGTGTGTGTGTGTTTGCGTGTGTGTGTGTGTATGTGTGTGTTTGCGTGTATGTGTGTGTGTTTGTTTGTGTGTGTGTGTGTGTGTGTGTGTGTGTGTGTGTGTGTGTGTGTGTGTGTGTGTGTGTGTGTCTATCATTCAGAAAATTTTGAAACCTTGTATTCCTACCTTTTTCTAGAAAAAAAAGTGGCCATTATATTTTGTTGTATATCAGATAACCGAAAATGGTAATTTTGAAGCTCAAAATAGTTTTTCTTCGAAAAATTCCTTCAAATGTTATCTTTTCAAGATTTGTGTTATTATAAAAATTAAAGATTATTAAATTTTCTACAGATTTGCATAAATAATTTTTGTATATATTTTATGGATAAAATTATAAAATTATCTATATTTTTAATACCGGAGACTACGCTTTAAACAAGCAAAACTCCTTGGTTACACAGTTTATATCTCAAATGTTTGTAACTGACAGATAAATAATGTCACTGCCAAAGAACTACTCATTTCAAATTAAAAATAGTAACATTTTAAAAAGAAAATAGTAAATAGAACCATAGTTATATGGAATGGATCTTAATACAGTTTACAGCATTACTATAAATATGTATATTTAAATTAATAAAAATTAAATAGCGGGAGGTTTGGTACTGGCCACATCAGATTTTAAGTAGAAAAAATCATAAACAAACACACATTTAGGTTGTAAGCAGTAAAATAATTTTCTTAATTGTTTGTTTTTTTTTTCTTTGGGCGTGTACTTGAAGCCCTAAACAGAATACGTGGCCTATTAGAAAAAAAGAATTACGAAAAACTCATCAAAGAACTGTAGCAGAAGTTAAGTACAAAGGAGTGAAATAAAAGTTCTTTTATAAAAGAGTAGTGTGAAAAGCTTGTAATAACTATGAATCAAAGCTTACGAGCGCGGTAATTACAGTGCCTAAAAGATAACGCAACACCTTTCTGAAAGTTCCTAAATTTATACGTACGAATAATTAATTTTAGAATTCTCCTTAGTCTAGAAACGTTTATATAACAGTAAAAGTATACTTTTCTCTATATTGTAAAACTAGTAAACAGTTTTATAAATTTAATTCATTATCACTTACAGAAATAATCTGAATAATATATTTTTTCTACAAATCTATTAAAAGTGGGCTTTTAATGTTTGTTTTTAGCGTTAAAAATGTCATTTTATGACACCAGTGTTAAAATTGACAGATAATTGTTACTTTTGACACTAGTGTTAAAAGTGTGTGTGTGTGTGTGCTTGCGTGCATGCGTGCGTGCGTTCGTGCGTGCGTGCGTGCGTGCGTGCGTGCGTGCGTGCGTGCGTGCGTGCGTGTGTGTGTGTGTGTGTGTGTGTATGTGACGATGTTTTCGTCTACGATAACTCTTATTACAAACTTACAAATATTTCAATTTTCCGTTACTTTTGACACTAGTGTTAAAAGTGTGTGTGTGTGTGTGTGTGTGTGTGCGCGCGTGCGTACGTGCGTGCGTGCGTACGTGCGTGCGTGCGTACGTGCGTGCGTGCGTGCGTGCGTGCGTTCGTGCGTGCGTGCGTGCGTTCGTGCGTGCGTGCGTGCGTGCCTGTGTGTGTGTGTGTGTGTGACGATGTTTTCGTCCACGATAACTCTTATTACAAACTTACAAATATTTCAATTTTCCGTATTTAAGATTTTTGCATTCATATAAGGAGTTGATTAGATTTTGGGTAAAATTGGATAACCGGAAGTGATACTTTGCATGAAGCCCATAACAGTTTTTAATGAAAAACTATATTAAAATATAATCCAAAACTTTTTAATTTTAGTATTTAAGACTTATATATCAAGGAGAACAGCATATTAGATATAGCCTAAAATTAATAAACCGAAAGTGATACTTTACTTGAAGCTCTGAACAGATTTTCGTGAAAAATTTATTGATACTCCAAAAGCTGTCAAATTTAGTATTTAAGACTTTTATATAAAGGGAAGCAACATATTAGATGTTGATTAAAATTGATAAATCGGAAGTGACAATTTATTTCAAGCTCTGAACAGATTTTCGTGAAAAATAAATTGATACAATCCAAAACTTTTGAAATTTGGTATTTAAGACTTTTATATTAATGAGAACGACATACTACATGTTTTCTAAAATTGGTAAACCGGAAGTAATACTTTACAGGAAGCTATAAACAGATTTTCTTGAAAAAAATTATTAAAACATGATCCAAAACTTCTCAAATTTGGTATTTAAAACTCGTGTATAATTTGAAACATTAGATTTTGACTACACCTATATGATACACCGGAAGTGGTACTTAATTTGACGCTCTTAACAGATTTTCGAGGAAAAACATAATAAAATATAATCTATAATTTGGCATTACTGACTTTTCTATTTATTGGATCAACAAATTAGATTTTGTTTACAAGCGATCAACCGGAAGTGATACTTTACTTAAAGCTCATTGCTATTTCAAACATGGAATTGACGGGAGGTCATGTGTTGGCCACATCCTATTTTTTACCAAAAATTTATATGCAATCCAAGCTCTAAATTGAATTTAGATTCTCTTTCTTAAAAGTGTTAATGAAGTTACCTCGGTTAGGAATGATTTTCGCAGTCTAATAATTAATAGTAGAAACTAACTAACCGAATCCCGGGTTTGACAATGAGAAGAAAGGCGATGTTTGTGGCTATGGGCCCAGAACTGAACTGGTCGCCCAAATAATCCGGTTATTCCGAACATAATCACCTCATTCAATTAGAGACGGAACAATGTCGAGAAAGGCATATTATTCAACAAGAGAACGACTTTAATGCCGGCACAAATCAACAAAAGAAGAAAGTTAATGAGGTCTATTTTACTAGTAAAATAATAGTTTTTCCAATGCAGTTCTGACAACTCAATTTTCGATCAAAATTATTTATTTATTGTTACTTCGTTTCAAATGTTCCTTTCGTCTAATGCTTAGTCTAGATGTAAAATGCCAAAATAATAGGTATTCAATTACACTGACAACCTATCTGTTTTAGATTATACTCTTTTTTGGCTAAATTCGATATTAGTTTTTAGAAACTTTTTTCCGTCTTCAAGCTTTTTACTGAGTGCCATGCAAGACAAAACATTACAATTGAAATAATCGTATTGTTTGACTTTTTACAGATGAAAGTTTATTATTTGATATTTAATTGTAAATATTATTTCATTGAGCTTTGTTTGTGATAAAAATACCCATGATTACTAATAAATAATAGTATAAAATCAATAATCATTAAACTTTATGACAGATGTCATCTACCAAACTCAAACAATACAAACAACTAAAAATTATAACTTTTACTTTGCCTCTCTTTCGCGAATGAAACGCCTGTAAACAATAATTTTGGACTTGCTAAATACAGTTTTTAATTTTGAGCATTTTTTTATGCTTTTGTTGAAATTTTACCATTGTATTTCCTAGTGTATAACAGACGTCTCCAACCTTTTTTGAATGCTTATTTCGCGTCCGGTTGCACAAAATAGTTATTTGTATATCAAGGCCGCGAAATCACTCTTTAGCGTACTGAGAGAAAAATTGTCGCCGAGGCCGCTTGCGGCCGAGGAAAGACAATCTCGAGTGCAACCGTAAAAAATATGTAATTACAAATTTTATTAATTTTAAACAGTTTCATCGTAAATAGAAAGTTACCTTTCAAGGTGGCTATGGAATTAACATTTGATGAACAAAACCATGCAATTCTCAAATGTCAAAGTGATTGTTTACCTAATTTCGCGGCCGCTACCATGACAACGGTCACGAAATTTAATTTCGCGGCCTGTATTGCGGCTGCGAAATGCTTATTTCGCGTCCGGTTGCACAAAAAAAATATTATGTACACCTTGTCCGCGAAATCCTTTAGTGCCCTCGAGATTGTCTTGCCTCAGCCGAAAGCGGCCTCGGCGACAATTCTTCTCTCGGTAAAGAGTGATTCCGCGGCCTTGATATACAAATAACTATTTTACAACACTTATAAGAAAATATAAACGCTTTTGCAATGTTTTTAAACAGGTTGAATCTTCGATTAAACTAGAAGTAATCAGTCTCGGAATAAATAAATACCAGAATTTTTATGCTTTTCGTGTATAGAAGGATATTGAAACAAAAATAAAAAAAAATATATCATCACGGCATATTACCCATTGCTGGGTGTGCCAATCTGCTTTATACACAGAATTCGGTAATGATGATGACATATTTGTACCGTGCGGGCGTTTACCAGGCGTCACCTCACGGGCACTCATTGCTGGCGTGGAGAGCGCACCACAGGGTTCAATTTTGTGCCATTTAAAATTTGAAATATTTGGCGTCGGTCAGGATCGAACCCGGCTCCCCAGATTCGCGACCAGCCACTCTAGCACGCGGCCACGAGACCCCATGGATATTGAAACCATTGCCATTAATGACGATAACTTATACAAAGGGCTAAGTTAATATATTGGATGTTTTAATTCTCTCCTTATTTGAAGCATTTATTTCTAAAATCAAAATAAAACCATGTTATTCAAGAAAAACTGTTAACAACTTCAGGTAATATGCCACTTCCGGTTAGCCTATTTTAACCAAAATGTACTATGTTTTTCCTATTGACATAAAAGTCTTATGTACCAAATTTGAAAAGTTTTGGATTATATTTTAAAATAGTTTTTCATTAAAATCTATTATAAGTTTCAAGTAAAGTACCACTTCTGAAAATTATGTAATGAAAAATTCGTTGGTGAATTTTCAGTAAATAAGCACGAATTAGGGTCCCCACAACAAGATTTTACTATTTTAACGGTGATGTGTGTGTGTATGTGTGTGTGATAATTCTTATAACAAACTTCCAAATATTTCTATTTTCCGTATTTAGGCTTTCTGCATTCATATAAAGAGTTGATTAGATTTTGGGTAAAATTGGATAACCGGAAGTGACTCTTTACTTGAAACCCGTAACAGTTTTTAATGAAAAACTATATTAAAATATAATCCAAAACTTTTCAATTTTAGTATTTAAGACTTTTATATAAAGAGGAATAACATATTAAATTTTGGCTAAAATTGATAATCCGAAAGTGATACTTTACTTCAAGCTCAACAGATTTTCGTGAAGAATATATTACATATTTCAAAACTTTTTAAATTTAGTATTTAACACTTTTATATGAAGGAGAGCAACTTATTAGATTTTGGATACGATTGATAAACCGAAAGTGATAATTTATTTGAAGCTCTGAACAGATTTTTGTGAAAAATAAATTGATACAATCCAAAAAAATTCAAATTTGGTATTTAAGACTTTTATATTAATGGCAACGACGTAATAGATGTTTTCTAAAATTGATAAACCGGAAGTACTACTTTACAGGAAGCTATAAAACAGATTTTCTTGAAAAAGTATATTAAAACATGATTCAAAACTTTTCAAATTTCGTATTTAAAACTCGTGTATAATTTGAAACAACATTATATTTTGAGTATACCTATATGATAAACCGGAAGTGGTACTTAATTTGGAGCTTTTAACAGATATTCGAGGAAAAACAATAAAATATACCCAAAATTTGGTATTACAGACTTTTCTATTTATTGGAACAACAAATTAGATTTTGTTTACAAACGATCAACCGGAAGTGATAGTTTACTTGAAGCTCATTGCTATTTCAAACATGGAATTGACGGCAGGTCATGTGTTGTCCACATCAGATTTTTTGCTTTGCGTTTACTTTTCAGCTTTTAAATGCAGTAACAAATTTATTTTATTACTCTAATATTGTTTTATTCATGATTTGTCAATAATAAATCCTGTGTACATGTGATACCTACGGTCTCTACGGAAATGTGCGCCTTGAGTTGTGTTGACGTCATAGTCTCATTACCCGATTTTCCACGGTTAGGCAAGCCTTGCCATTGCCCTGTCAGGAGGGCTGAAGGATATTGCCTTATCACTGTCGTTCAATAATAGCCTTATTTTTCACATTCATCCCTGGATAAGAATGCCTTTAGCCTTCCTCAACAATAGGAAGTATGCAACATTACATATTTTAAAGAAATATAAAGTTGTTATATGTTACATAAATTTAAATTTTAGAAAAGTACTTCATGAATATATATACTAAAGAGTGGTATTATTATTAAACTATATCAGACAGTTTGTATGTAAGTAGATTATTAATAAATTATGGAAAAGTTTTTATTAAGATGAATAAAATATGAAAACACATTTTTTACATAAAATTATTAATTATATCGTTGCGATTTATTACCCATTTCTGGGCTGGGTGTACCAATAAATGATATATCTGTACCGTTAAGGGTGCTCACCAAGCGTCACCTCACGGGCACTTAATGTTATCGTACAGATTACAGAATGCACCAGAGGGGTCACTATTTGAAAATTGGAATTTTCAAGTTCGATATTGGTCGGATTCTAACCCAAGACGTCGAAAGCACAAGCGGTCATTTAATGGACTCAGCCACGCGACTTGATATTATGATGTTATAATTAATACAAAAAATAATCATTTAGGTAAAAATATTATTTTGTTTATGACCATATTTATTTTTAATTTCAACATATTTCGATTATAAATATAAAAATATATTATTTATAATATTTATAAATAAAATACGAATATATATTTTATTATATTTTCGTTCCCTTTACTGAAATATGGTACAAAATAACTAATATTATTACATAAAATAGTATCTCACTAAAAACAAACTAATATATCTACGCTACGCATCGCCTAAAAAACTACCATACCACCCTAAAATTTCCCTTTTGGTCTTATTTTATTTTTATACCCCTATTTTAACCCTTTTCAACCCTCAATCACATAAGAAAAGTATTATTGTCACTCACATCGTATCCATAATATCTGTTGCTCACTGTTGTCACTGAATAACGTAGCACTACCCCTGTGCTGTTCGCAGCCAGACTGCCTGGCGTGCAACCCCGGCTACTGGGGGTAGCTAACCTTAAACCACCCCCAGGTAGACCAGCACCCTCTACCAGGAGGGAAAGATACTCACAAAAAAGGTAAAATTGAACGAGGACAATTATTAGTAAAAATAAAAGGTTAACAAAATTTGAATTCGAAAATAAGAAATCTTAATATACTTTTTATTGAATGTATAATGTATATTTATTTGTTGATATCCGTAAAATAAATGATTAATAATAATATCTGTATAAACTGATACAACCAAATATATTGTTAAATTGTGTACCACTATGTATATTTATTAATAAACAAAATCTCTTTTAATAAATATTTGGAGTTTTATATTTATTATAAATTTCATACCTGTTTCTATTTTCGAAGACAAAACAAAGTATTAGTTGCTGATTTACACGAAAAAAAAGCATTAAAACTGTCAACTATTTGTTTTTAACATACACCTTCACCCATAAAAGTTTATTTGTTTATTCAATTCAAATTAGTTTAAAACATGTTTAAAACTGTTTCAACGACGATTCCAAACAAATTATATACCTCCAGCGACATCTCTACGACTTCTTTCCAAAACAATTTTTATGGACCAATAAATTTTACAATAAAAACTCAATTATTACAATTGTAATAATTTAAATTATATAAAAAGAACAAAAATATATTACAAATAAATATATTTGGACAGCAATTACTTATTGGAACAATATGTTACAAAACATGGAGATGGAGTACCTCATTCTCATTCTAAAATATTGTCTTGTTTGAAAATGTCGAAAATATTCTAAAATTTAGAGTGATTTATTGAAAGAGTGATAAATATTTACTTATTTACGATATAGAAATCAAATTTTAGTATAATTTTTATTTGAAATACAGGTAATAATATAAAAAGTGTCTTTGTAACATAATAACAATGATTACTAAGGTTTACTTCGAATACTTATAAAAATAGATGAAACAAATACAGTATTACTATTTTGTGATATATAACAGTTACAATTTTTTAAATAATACTTAAATATATAAGTAAGGTTATGTGCAAAGAAACGTGTTCAAATATGAATACACATTGGAAGAAATATCTATTGTGGTTTGCTCAAGAGCACGTAGATTTTAGATTTTCAGTAAGTATATATTTTTATTTTATATTACTTTTTATTAATTATATTTCATTACAGGAAATATATTCTATTATATCTGCATTTAATCTGCCTATGAAATTCATAGAGAAGCCCACTAAAGAAGTATGGTACAAGCAATAAAATTATGAACAAACAAAAATAAGTATATATTTTTTCAGCAACCATTCTGGCTGGTAGAATTTCCATCCGAAAACGAATTAAAAATTTTAGCGAGTAGATCTGTTTCTTTACGATCTTGCCAGGAACTCTGGGCTCATGCAAAAGATGTCAATAGTTTACATGAAATGCTTAAGAATTTTCCTCAAAATCAACTCGCTTCTTATTTTGATAGTAATAAGACATTTAAAATAGAGGTTGAAACATTTTGTAGACACGTAACTCAAAAAGAAAAAATTGAAAAAATAGAAGTAAGTTTTAATTTAAGTTTTAGAATGATTTTTAAATAAAATATTGCAGGGTTTTAGTTATTTACCTGTAAAAGGGACAGTTAATTTAAAAAATCCAGATTTGTGTATGCAGTATATTGAATATTATGGGACAGAACCTAATAATTCGCCCGAACAGCCATACGAAGTTTTCTTCGGAAGATGGGTAAGAAATTTTTTTAAAGAATCAAAGTACGATAATATTTTGAACACTCAAAAAATAAATAGATAAATAAATATATAGGGTTTTTTAACGGGGCCACTATTGGTGTCTCGGAAACTGTACGACTTTGGTGTTATGGGACAAAACAACGGACAAAAGTTGCCATATTAGAGGTCCATTTTAGTGATGTTTTTGTTTTCTGAAAGAAAAATGTATGTCACTAGATAATGATGAAAAACTGATTTTGGTTAATTTTTTCATTTCAAATATCTAAACAAACAGTTATCGAGAATTTTTTTTCTCTTTTCGTATAATGTTCGCTTTTGTTTTACTCCCAAAATTAATTTTTCACGTATTTCCTGAATTTTATTTCCAAAAAAAATAATATTAATTATATTTTATTCATTTAATACTACTTATAATACATTTAATGACTTTCTTGCGTGATATTTTCATTTTAAACTCATATTTACAAATTAGATAATAACATGTCAATGGCCGTGTTCAGCACGCTTCGAAGTCAGCCGAAGGCAATGAATGGACGAATGTGATTGGTACAGCAACTGTATTCAGTAAATTTCGGTGCTCATAAATATTAATATAATTGATTTTCTGTGCAATTTTTTTTTTAATGTCATGAAATATTTGAATAAACGGATAATTTCTAAATATAAATTAAAATTTTAAATACAAAACACAGGGAAAAAATTTGGTGTGGCCAACACGATACCTCCCGCAATTACAGCCCGAGTCACAAAAAAGATTAACTGGGATTTAAATTATAGATAATTTTATAAATTTATCCATAAAATATATAGAAAAAGTATTAATGCAAATCTATAGAAAATTAATAATCTTTAATTTTCATAATAGCATTAATCTTGAAAAAATAACATTTAAAGGTATTTTTCGAAGAAAAACTATTTTGAGCTTCTAGTAAAGTGCCATTTCCGGTTATCCGATTTTCACCAAAATCTAATGGGCTCTTTCCATTACAGAAAAAGTTCGAAATACAAGGTTTCAAAATTTTCTGAATGATAGTATTTGAGTTACAGTGGAGGATCCACACACACATACACACAGACATTATCGTGAAAATGTTAAAATTGGATTCTAGGGACCTTAAAACGTGCTCATTTACCAAAATCTCGAAATGCTATTTTTAGCACGATCCCTATACCTCCCTTACCAAGGGTAGCGGGAGGTAAAAATGCTTAATTTTATAAGATAAAAATCAAATATGTGTATTGTTTAAAAAAGTTGAAGTTATGCTGAAAATTTACCAATAGAAAAAAATATTTTTGTACGCTACTGGATAGACACATTTTTATTTGACTTTTCTCGATAACTGATAGTTTAGAAGTTATTTGAAAAAGAAAAAAAATAACCAAAATCAGTTTTTCGTCATTATCTAGAGACCTATGCATTTTTTTGGAAAAACAAAATCATCTCTAAAATAGCTCTCTAATATGGCAACTTTTGTCCCGTACACCGAAGTCATAGCTCGTACAGTTACCGAGATAACGATAGTGGCTCTGAGAGAAAAAAAAAACTTCTGTCTATAGTGTGTTTAAAAAAAAAACTAACTCTGAGTAAGCTATGAACAGAGAAACTTATGTCTTATCATTATTCAATTAAAAATTCAATTAATCTTGAAACGTAATTTTAAGGAGGAAAGACAATAAAGAAAGAAACAGATTATTATTAGCCGTTTTCTAATTTATTTCCATATCTAAAATAAGATTCAAGAAGAAAAGCTTTGATTTCTTTAGACAACATTTTTGACAATACTTTTAAATTAAGACATACGTTTCTTTGTCCATAGCCTAAATGTACTATTATTTGTTGTAATACACACTATTTTTGATAGATTTCAAATGGTTTACGTCAATTAATCACAAAATTATCTCTCAAAACGCGCAAATTCATCGGCAACACAAGTATGGACGCTCAATTGTCTCTTCTCATGGCCAACCACGCTCGAGTTCGCGATGGTGACTTGATTCTCGATCCATTTGTGGGAAGTGGATCTTTATTAATTGCTGCAGCTCAATTTGGTGGATACGTTTTTGGTACGGACATAGATTATTTGATGCTTCATGCAAAAACAAGGCCTACTAGGATATCACAACAAGTAAGATTAATGTAAGCGCGAAAAATGAAATAACAAATATTGTTTTTTTGTAGAAAAGAGAAGTCGATGAAAGTGTTTTAGCCAATTTAAAACAGTACAATTTAGAACACAAATATTTAGATTTAGTTGTCAATGATTTCGCGCTTCCTTTATGGAGAAAAGGGATAGAATTTGATGCCATCATAACCGATCGTAAGTTTATAAACATTTTTTGAACATAAATAAATACAATAGTGGTCGTAGAAAATGCAACACCAAAATATATTAGAAATAAATAAATGAGATTCAACATACAAGTTGCTTATGATTAGTAGCGTAAACTATTAAAATTTGGAATCGCTGAGTTCAAACTTAATTATAGCACAAACTTGTTTATTAAATATTTCTTGCAAATGATTTAAATTCATTTCGTATTTATTGTTATCAAGAAAAAGTACCTCGTTGAAAACAACGACGTGCGTGGGAGTGTTATATGACGGCGTAATACAGCGGCAAACAGGCTCTGGGGACCATAGGAGGACTGTCATCTTGTTCGTCTAGCTTTGCATGATCACAAGCAAAGTGCTCCGGCTTTAGCACAGCAGTGGAATACGATGTATTCTTCACCGTTTCGTTTGGAGGAATTTTGACTGCCCGCACACCGGGCATCACTAAAGCCTCATTCACAATACGAAATTAGTAGTTAGTGTTAGTAGTTATGGTTAGCGTTTACAATTAGTAGTTAAAGATTGGAAAACAGCGTTCACAATACATGAAATTAACGACTACGAATAACAATTTTTGATAGCAAAATTACATTTAATTCAACGTTTTTAAGAGCTGGTTTAATTTAATACATACTTCTTGTTTAGTAGATTTGATTATTATTTATTATTTTTGTTTCTTTCTCTTTTTGTATAAAAAATTTTTCAACAGAATAACCTTTTATTGCCTATAACCTTCAAAACTGATATTTGTATAAGACACACATTTTAAAAATGTTTATTTTTAACAAAATAATAAAGTCAGTACCTTCAAATTCTACTTCAATTCAACAAATATGTAATTTATTTCTTTTAAAACAACTGTCAAACCCAACAAATGTCACATCTTTCTTTTCTCTGTTCAGTGATTGGTTATACTTTGTTAACCACTAACCATAAGTTTGGAGTTTACAAATTCTTGCGCTAACTGAACTTAGCGCGGACCTGGGCTGCGCTAATTTCGTTATTGTGAACGCTTAACTACAACTACGCGTGCCAAGTTTTCTGCGCTAATCGTAATTACTAATACTAACCATTAATTTCGTGTTGTGAATGAGGCTTAAGACTTCCTTTGACTGCGCGCCATATATTATTGGACTGGTGCAGAAAAAGACGACTATGGAATCATGAATGTCATAACATTATAGGAACGATATGATTTTAAAATTAATAAAATGCAAAATATCTAAGACAAAAGCAAAACTTTTTCTTTATTTTATATTACAACTTATGACAATTATGTTTCGAATAACACATAATTCAAATGTGCACCTCGACTTCGTTTGCAGTATTGAATTCGATGAACCCAATTTTCGGTAACTTTTTGCAATAAATCCGATGTAATTTCATCAGTGCAGCGTTCGATGTTTAATTTCAAAACGCCAATAGTTCGAGGTTTATTGGCATAGACCAACGATTTTAAATAACCCCTCAAGAATCCAAAGGTGTTAAATCACAACTTCTTGGAGACCAATTAACAGTTCCATTTCTGGAGATAACAGACTCACCAAACTTTTCTCTCAATAACTCCACAGTGCCATTGGCAACATGTGATGTTGCACCATATTGTTGGAAGAACATGTCTTGCAAATTCATTTCATCCAATTTTGGCCACAAAAAATCCGTTAACATTGATCGATAACGCTCACTAGTCACTGTTACATTTGCATCTTCTGTAACACTGGCACTTATAGCGGCAATATTCTCTTGGTTTCTTGCGTTTCGTTATCTTACAGGTGTTCTGGTATCGTGTAAAGACAAATTTGTATCGAATTTTTGAACGATTCGACGAATAACAAGCACAAAAGGGCGATTATGTGGACCAAAATCTTCACGAAAATCACGTTGAGTTTGAATAAAAGAACATTTTTATAAAACTTTTGGATAATAACCAAACGTTGTTGAAACGTGTATTTTGTCATGATAAATTGTCACTAAAAACAAACGACAGCTAGTGAGATTTCTACAATTTCAGATATTGCTCCTATGATGTTTTAAAAACATATCGTTCCTATTGGGAAACCCTTTATTTTCTGATGAATGATTTTGTTAATTCCGGAATGATTCTCGGATACTTGTTAGACGACGTCGGGTTGAAAGAGGGCAAGATATAACTAGAAATCTCGCTTAATACACATTCCCAGTACTCTAGACAGTAATCGGTACGTTAGTGAAATTCTAGTACCGGAAGTTGCTCCCCATATGCAACTCAATCGGACAGCCGTATTTTAGCAAGAGTCGCAAGACCACAAATTGCGAGATGAATGCTGACATTCTTTAATCAAGACAAAATATCATTGTTTCCATGACCTGCTCGTTCTCAGATTTGTCACCAATTGAAAATCCGTGGGACAACTTAAGCCGGCCCCACACTACTCCCCTTGTATCTACAAGTATTCAAGGGCATGGACGAATGCCGAGTCCGACCTCCCAAATCACTCGTGTATACTTGCAATTGTGCTTCCTCGGTAATACTTGGGAATATTTTGCAAGCAGTCATTTAATTTCCTGTCAACTTTAAATTTAAAATGGGGGATATAGTTTACTAAAGAAAAAACAGAGGCGCAAAAGAAAATGGTGTTGAAACACGAAATATATATAGTGATGTTTACAACTCAGCTATGCGTATGTTGGGTTTCGTAATCAAGAATAATCGAGATTTTAATACTATATCTGTTATTTTTACAATGTTTTATTCTTTCATTAGATCCATATTGGAATATTGCAGCATAATTTGGAATCCTGTTTACGAAACTCACCAAGATCTGCTGGAAACAGTTCAAAAAAATTTCTTAAATTTATTTAAGCAGACGCTCGATAATGTGAACTAATTCAAACCAAATGTGGTTCACATTATCAAAATGTTTACATTAGCGAACGTAATTCAAATAATAAATGATTTATTAAAAGAAACGTTTAATACATATTTATAACAAAATAAACAAATATTTTAACAGCGATAAGTATTTTTTAATTAGAAGAAAAATAGTTAACAATTTTAGTCTGCGTAAATTTGCGCTTAGCATTGTCTTCCAATGCCTGCGCCCGTAATTTACGAAGAACTAAAATATCCGTGTATGATACTTCTTTTCTTTCAGCCCAATCTAAAGCTTGGTTAAAAACTTGTATAGCTTGCGCGTCAGTCACTACACATCTGACTTCAATGAGATCGTCCTCATCGTTCTCACTGTCCATATCTTCCTCCATATTAGCATCATTGGTCTGCTTATCTTCGTTCCAAAAATTAATATCAGTTGGAGTACAAACAATGTTGGGATTCACTATTTTCAATAAATCAACAACATCCAATGACGCACTAATAACAATATCAACGTTGGATCGCAAACGTTCTCTAATTACGCTTAAGGGAACATCGTCTTCTTCATCATCTTTATCATTGGTATATAAGAGATTGTTCCAACATTTTTGAATAGTTTGCTGATTAAGTTCATTCCAGGCCACATGTAAATTTAAAACAGCTTCTCGTAATGTTACTTTTTTTAAAGCCTCAGATATATTTTCAGGATTCTTTGATAAGACAGACGAAAGTAGAAACTTTCGATAGTATAGTTTGGTGAGTCTTATTATATTCTGGTCCATGGGTTGAATTAATGATGTTACGTTGGGCGGCATGTACATGACAAAAATTGACCCATCCCCGCTTCTCAGTTGTTGCTCTGGAGGATGACTTGGTGCATTATCCAATAGTAACAACGCTTTTATTGGAAGCTTCTGTTGTTTTAGGAAATCTTTTACCTACAAATTAAAAACACATCTTCAAATTGTGAATAGAGCATTTGTGATAACATATGTAATTGATTGTCATACTTGAGGGACAAAGCGCTAGTGGAACCGGTTTTTGAACAGTCATAATCAACAGGGATATTAAAATTATGAAATGAGCGCGGATTTTTTGCTTTTCCAATTACCAAAGGATTTATTTTGTGTGAACCATTAGCATTAGTGCAGCCTAGAAACGTTATTCGTTGTTTCTCCGGCTTTCTGCCGGGAGCAGATTTTTCAAATGATGCAGTATAGGTTTTCTCTGGTAACATTTTCCAATAAAGACCACTTTCATCTGCGTTGTAAATTTGTTCCACTCTTAAATCTAGCTCTTTAATTGTTTTCATCAATATTTCTTTGAATGGTTGTACTAATTGTGGTTGTGCTGATAATTTCTCACCAGATATAGACAGCAGTCGAATTCCATATTTTGTTTTGAATCGTTGTAGCCAGCCATCACTAGCTACGAAATTTTCAGTTTCTTTCAGTTTTTCATTTAACAGTCGAGCCCTCTCTAAGTATTTTGCCACTTATACAGGGAATTTTCCAATTTAGGCGCCTTCGCATTTTTTAAAGTTTTTCTATTTCCCGGACCTCCAAATGTATTGCACGTTCTTTGTAAAATTTGTGTTTTCATACGCTTGATTTTACAGATTGTTGCTTTCGATACTCCATATTTTTTTGCTAACTGTGTCACTCTTGCACCTAGTGCAACTTCGTCTATGATTTTTACTTTCTCACTTAATTTTAAACACTTTCTGTTCTGGGATGTGGATGCCATAGCTGTAAAAATGTATCAACTCGTGCAATGTATTCGCTTAAGTTCAAAAATGAAATACGTACGTATAAACGTATCCTAAACCCTCATACGACTGACCGAATTTGTCGTACTTCATCGCAGAGGTTAATCCCCGACATAAATCGGGGCTTCACCGTCGCCAAGAGTTGTTTACGTCATCGAGCGTACACATTGTTTACGTTATCGCATGTTCCGTTTGATCCTATAGAACGAAGTTTGTGCTTACATTAGCGCAATGTTTTCATTATCCCGTGTTTACGTTATCGAGCTTTTGCTGTATTTTAAAATCAATAAATCGTACCCTGAAAAAAATATGCCTTATTCAGCCTTATTACACATGTTCAATGTAAAGAGCCTTTTGGAACGCCGTGAAAACACTTATTCTTCATCTTTTTAGTCTAATTAATAATAGAATCGATGATCCCTGCTGTTTTGCTCTACTAAATTTCCATGCCCCCTCTATCTCTACTCGCTTCTCCTCCACTTTTTATCTCCCGTACCAATCTGCTCATATCTTCCCCACTTTTCAGTATGTGTGCTCTTTACAATAAGAATTTTTTTAATTTAGACATATTTCGTTTGAATTACAAACTTTTGCGCAATACTTGAAATAAATAAATATAGCGATTGAACACGAACTCTAACGAGGAAATAGGGAGTGATCTAGGAGGTTCCCCGAGTGGTGTAGGAGCTTCGGCAATTATGATAGGCAAGCATTAGGGACTGTAGTTATCCTTTGACTCATGTCAAGATTGCCGACAACGAATGGGAAACGCGGAGTGCCACTACGAGTGAGCACGAGCCAGTAGTGTGGGGCCGGCTTTAGAAGAGTAGTGAGGCGTTCTTAGCCACTGTGCAAACGCTAGAAGAAATGTGGACTGCAAGTTCCACCTTATTGAGTCCATGCCTTGTTCTTTATTTAGAGTTGTGAAATTTTAATCGTTTACACTATTGATAATAAGCAACTTCTAACGCTGAATCTCATTTATATTTATTCCTTATATTTTTTATGTTCCATTTTCAACGACCGCTAGTGTAACTTTTGAGACCATTCTAATTTATTTTTAGCTCCGTATGGGATTCGCGAATCAACTGAACGAATAGGAATTCTCAAAGACAATTACGAAATTAGTACCGAGCATTTAGAAACCCACATTCCTGCCAAAGTCGAATATGGCTTATCCAGGCTTTATTCCGATTTGCTCATCTTTGCCGCAAATTACTTAAAACTCCACGGCCGTCTGGTATGTTGGTTTCCAGTTTATAGAGAGGACTACACCGAATCTTGCCTTCCAAAACACCCAAGTTTAAAACTTGTAGCCAATTGCGAACAAATACTCAGTAAATTTACATCGAGAAGATTGTTAACTTATGAGAAAATTTCTGGCGAGGAAGACGCACCAATAATGATGCCAATGCCGTCTGATTTCAGGGAAAGATATTTTAATCAAAGAGAAGAATCAAGGAAAGAAAGAAGGATGAAAAAATACGCAAATGTTGTTAATAAAAATTTTAATAAAGAATAACTAATTTAAAATAACAAATCTTCTAAATATTCTTCAAATTCTTCTTCTCTCGTCTTCTCTACTTCATTTTGTGGTTGAGACCACAAAGTTTCATCATTTGAAGGTGCGGTTTCTTCAATTTGTATTGTTGAAGACGATGTTGAAGATTCTTCAACATCTTTGTTAATCTTCTTTTCAGGAGATTTTTGTTTCCTCTTTTTCAATCGTTTCACTTCTCGTTTTTTCGTTTTGTAATTTAGTTTCTCGGAACATGTTGGGCATAACCCTTAAAACAAGATATTTACGTTATAGGTCCGGAGTGGCGTCTAAGAGGATGAGTAGACAAATACAAATTCAAAACCCTGTCTCAATACTGGGTGTCCGTTTTATATATGAAGTCGTTTAAATTAGGACAAAGTTGCCCCATTAGTAGACCATTTTAAAGATGTGTTTTTCCGAAAAATTCATGTCACTAGATAAGGTAAAAATTCACTTTTATTTTTACAATAAACTTCTAAATATAAAATAATAATATGGAATTTTGGTTTGCACTTCTTTTGGGACACTTTTATCTTTCGAGCAACAATGTTATGTTATGATTTTTATATGGACGTCATATTGGAAGATCTTTGAAAAGTGGATTATTTAGCTCTCCAGTGATGTATGTTCATTTGTTTCAAACAGTAAAAATACAACAATTATTAATTTTATAGGGTAAAAACAATGATTATGGCAATGAAACAAATGAAAACATAATTATTTTTTTACTTTCATTTCTAATATCTTAATTTAGATCTGAAATTTTATTCAGTTCAATTAATTTTAATATTTTTATATAGACCTCATAGTAGGCGTGGACCATATTGAAAACGAAATTAAAAAAGTGTTTCAGAGTTGAGTAAGTTAAAAATATTAGTGAAAATGAAGAACATAAAAATAAACATGACAATAGTTAACTTATTATTTCGGGAAAGCATACAAATTCCTAAATGCACACATAAAATTCTGTACAATTCTTGGCATATACATTGTTCTATCGTACAAATATGTCCCTTGAAGTTACATTGCCCTGCACATTTCTCGCCTTGTAAATTTGTCAATGTGTACAAATCTATACCAGGAAGTTACTGCGCTTCAAAGAATTCAAACTTAGCGCGTTCAGTGCATTTCGAATTACACTTTAACAATAAAACGTATTTTAATGAAAACGTGTGTTATATTTGCATTATGTTTTAGATTCTGTGATGCGCAGCAACTTCATGGTATGGACCTTTTACATTTTTATAGCACCCTGACGTCATTTTTCAATGCGCCACGTAGTGAAATTCTTACGAATTAGAGATGAGGATGAGGAGGCACCATGTTGTCAAATAAAATGATTAAAAGAATAAGCATTTATTTTCGATAAAACTTAAATAATTTTGTCTTTAACTATAAAGAAATAATTAATAATGACTATTTCACTACCTAGTTACCAAGTTTTATTTCGACAAAACACCGTCACAAAAAATTTTTCGCGCCCTTTAAGCCAATAAGATGTATTTTAACAAGTAAGTGAGTTATGATAAGCGAAAATTTTTTGACGCTTTAGAAACATATTGTTTACATACCTTTCAAAGTGTTAATATTGTCAGAATTATCCGTTTTTATTAAAGACGAATCGATTCGGACAGGTATCTATATAAAACGTTGAAAAAACCAACTTAAATATAACACCTCAAAACACAATAAAAACTAGAAGATTTTTGTCAAGAAAAAAAAAATATAAATGATTACCTGATTTTTATTTTGGAAATAGTCATCCGAATACCATTCGTGGTTAAATTTTATCCCGGAAAAATTTTCCGATTGCTTTACTCCAACTTGTTGCCAATTTATCTCGTTTGACAACTCGTGATTTTTTTGTCAATGCCACTCAAAAAATTGCTGGGCAACCAGCTCTCGTAACAATCTGAATATTTTTCCGGCAAAATTTACCACTTATGATACAGTGTTCAAAAAAATTCCTAACTCGGAGTACGCTATGAACAGCGAAACGTATGTCTGATCATTATTTAATTCAAAAGTCCAGTTATCAATATTGATCCTAAAATGTAATATTAAGGAGAAAAGACAATAAAGAAGGATACAGTGTATTGACATTTACTGTTTTCTAATTTGTTTCCATTGCTAAAATAAGATTCAAGTAGAGAAGCTTTGATTTCTCATATCTCATGTCAAATTGACATTTAATTAAATATTTTTAAATTGACATACGTTACTTTGTTCAAAGCCTACTCCGAGTTAGGAATTTTTTTGAACACACTGTATTATATATGAAAAATATATATTTAAAAGAAAAAACAATTTTATTCTTGTTTATTACTTTCCTAATATCAAACTGGCAACTACCCAATTATCTGTCACTTTAGTGGTGTTTATTTCGCATCTTGTGGAACAAAAAACCACTTTTTCTGATTCTCATCTCCTCCTCCTCTTGTTTTAAAATATTCATCACAAACGCTTTGTGTGAATTTATTTAAGAAAGGTAAGTTTTTGCCAGTTTTTACTTTCCGCCATTTGTAATTTTATTTGAAATGTAACTGGCCTCCTCAAAGCGCAAACAATCTACTGCGCACTACATGTATGTCATTTTTGTCTATCTCTCTCTTTTGATGTAAAAGGTCCATAGATTTGTACATAGTCATGAATGTACAAGACGAGAAATGTACATAGCAATATAACTTTAAAGGACATATTTGTACGTTAGGACAATGTATATGCGAAGAAATGTATAGCGTGATATGTGTGCAGTTCGGAATTTATATTCCAAGCCATTATTTCTTTTGTTACATTGTCAAAATCATTATTTTTACCCTATAAAATTAATAATTGTTACATTTTTATTGTTTGAAACAAATGAACATCAATAAGTTACACATTCTCCTGGTGTAACTTTCAAATATGGCGTCCATATAAAAAATCATAACTCAAACTTTAACGGTGATAAAAAAATTGAGCATCGTTGTACGAAAGAAATAAATGAACATCAAAGAAGTTATTTGTTAAAATATAAATCAGCAAAATTTGAATTTTTGCATTTATCTAGTGACATGAATTTTTCGGGAAAAACAAATACATGTTTAAAATGGCCTACTAACGAGGAAACTTTGCCCCAAATTAACCGACTACGTCTTATAGTTTCCGAGATCCCAATGGCGCACCTCGAAAAACGGACAGCCTGTATAGGTCTAAAATACCAAATTTTTAAAAGTTTTGGATTATATTTTAATATAGTTTTTCATTAAAATTTTTATATACTTCAAGTACCACTTTCGATTGTCCAATTTTATCCAAAATCCAATCAACTTTTTATATGAACGTAGAAAGCTTAAATACGGAAAATACATTTTTTTTCAAACGTCGTAGAAATGGCACTTTTTGTGACTTGATTCACAAGGTAGAAGTTTCAATTCTACGCCGGCGGAGTAGAAATAAGCTAATTTCTACGCCGCCGGAGTAAAATAAACAAATATCCATAGCACCTACATAGAATTAGCGAATAAAAAGAAAAGTAGTGCGTTTGAAAAAAAAAATATGTGTCATTCGGAATAAAAGTGTCTGTGTGCCTCGCGTGCAAACTTCCATGCTCGCCACACAAAGTATCACTTTTACTCCTAATAACACAATATACTATTTTTGGAAGTTTGATGTCATTGTGGATGAAAAAATTGTCACACACAGGCAGACATTGTAAAAAATTGTAAAAACGTGTTGTGGAGACCCTAATTCGTGCTTATTCACTAAAATTCACTAGATAACGATTTTTTAGACCGAACACATTACCTCCCTTACCCATGTATGTAGGTTGGCGGGAGGTAAAAACTGTAAAGTTTACATTTTCGTCTATATCTAGTGACCCATGCATTTTTTCTGGATAAACAATACACCAATAAAATGGCGCAACTTTTGTTTAAGTTAACAGACTTCGTAACGCGTTTAGTTCTTGAAAAAGTTTATTTTTAGAAATAATTCTCATTTTAGCTAAGAGCGGCTCACAAATAATATAAATAAATACTTAAAGCGTAATCAGATCGCCATTCTTACTTAATTTGACCAAAGCATTCCTCTTCTCGCCATTTTCATGGTAGCCGAAATTTACTTCCCAAGTTCTTAAACTTTCTGGGCTTCCACATTTTTTATTTCCGCAAGTAAATTGCCCTCTTCCACTGACAACTTCTTGTTCTGTCCTCCACCGAAGAGCTACCTACACAACTTCTCAATTATATTTGGAAATCTTCAACTAACTCAAGCTATATAACCTTATTTTCTTTGTACAACGTTAAATCACAAATACAGTATTCTCTGAACAATTTGTCGTAGTATCTCTTTGACAATTTCTCCTCCCAAGTTGTGGGTTCTTCGTTCCATAAAAATTTGTGATTTTCACGAATTACATCAACGTCTGTTTTATCTTTACTGGTGTCTCTTTCCAAACGTCGAGTATCTCCAGGTTGTTTTAAGACGTAAGTATTAATTATAGCTTTATGAATTTCATAAGCGTTCATTGTTTTGAAATTAAATTGGAAAGAACTCATTTTGATGATAAATTTCTAAAACACTAATACACAGTTTACAATCAGTTTGTCAATGACAGATAAATTAACCTACAAAACTAGTTCGTAAATAATCTGATGTGGCCAGCACATAACCTTCCGTCAGTTCTATGTATTTTGTACAAATTTCATACGGAAAGTTTCTTGCTAAATTAAATATGTATTCTATTTCTTGTACATTACCTTCCGGCATTTGCATGTATTTTATGCAAATTTCATACAGAAAATTATTATTTTGTGACGTTTTCTATATAAAGTGTAATGTATCTGCAGAAATAAAAGATTTATTATTATTATTATTTCTTGTACAATACCTTAAAACAGTTGTACGTATTTTATGCAAATTCCATACAGAAAGCAAAAGATTGTATATTTCCAATAAAATTATATAAGACAAACACACTATGTCAATTTCACTTGACACTGACATCTTTCAATCAGAATTTTCTTAATATAGTAGCTGTTTTCATAGCTATGGCTACTTTATGAAATTTAATTTCTTTATAATTTTTTAACTCTATATCCATTTAATATTAAGTATAAAATGCAGTCAAATCGTATAGAGAATAAAATATTCTTTAATATTTATAATAAGAACAAAATCAAAAAAATTATATTTAACATAGTTTTTTCAAGAAAAACTGTTAAATCTTCAAATGATGGTACTTCCGGTTGACCAATTGTAACCAAAATCTAATCAGCTCTTCATATGGATGTAACGAAGAAGTATACGAAAAAATTATAATTTTTGTAACTGTAGTATTAGAGTTATCGCAGACGAAAATTTTGTCACACACACGCACGCACGCACGCACACACACACACACACACACACACACACACACACACACACACACACACACACACACACACACACACACACACACACATACATACATACACACACACACACACACACACACATCATCGTATAAATAGTAAATTCGTATTCTAGGGACCCTAAAACGTGCTTATTGATTAAAAACTCATCATCGAATTTTTTGACCAGACAATACCTTCCTTACCTAAAGGTGACGGAAGGTAAAAAAGAAAAAAAACTTAATATGAAGGGTACATAGGTATTATAAAACAAAATAATTTTTTTTAACTACTTTATATTGCTAAAATTGAATTTATAAATTTTATTAAACAGGAACTAGGAACGAGATGGGGTCTGACATCTTTTACAATTTTAAAGAACTATTTATATTTAATACATATTAATAAGTTTATATCATGTTATATCGCCATAAATAGTCTTCTTTCTAGCCGCGTACACATTTTTGCCTTTTGGTGCTTTTATCAAATTCGCATATATCATAAATTTTATTAACCATGAACAAGATAATATCTGCCATCTTTTACGATTTTAAAGAACTATATACGTACACTAAATTATTATATTTTCAATAATTTTCTAAACGTTTAATACATATTACAATAAGTTTATATCATATTATATCATCTTCTTTCTAGCCGCGTACACACTTTTGCCTTTTGGTGCTTTTATCAAACTGGCATTTTTCATACGAGTTGCATTTTACATTTCCACAGTAAGTTCCAGTTGCAGAAGCTAAAATTATATATTTTACAAACATAATCTTTTCTATTTTATTGTCATAACATACAGCTAGATCCTTTGTAGCCTCCAGCATTAGATCCGGCTCTATTTGGCTGCGAACAAGATTTGGTGTTACAGATATTTGGGCAACAACGAGTGCCAGGACTACATTGATTGTCTTCGGTGCATTTGGGGCTGCAGTTGGTCATCTGGCTAGACAGGGGGCAATCTGCAGATGCTACAAAGATTAAACTTTATATTTTTATTCATATTTATGACAATACTTTGAAACAGTCCTGCAATTTGTAATATGTGTAGTTAAAATCTTAACTTTATGATAATTTTCATAAAATGAAAAAATTAATTCGGCAGATTAAAAATAGACAGTTTGTTATGATTTTTTTTTGTTTGATACATAAATGTTATCATACAAGAAAGTTTCCCAAAGTCAAATACTTTTGTGATAACATTATAATCAAAATAAACAAACAATAAACGCTTTAATTATATCAGCTCCTAATAAACTGTTTAATTACTCTTTTTCCTACATACGGGGTGTTTTTTTTTTCAAGATGGCTACTCCTGCCTACTACAAGTATACTGGGTGTCCGTTTTTCGTTTAGTAGACCATTTTAAAGATGTGTTTCTTTTTCCCGAAAAAATCATGTCACTAGATAAATGCAAAAATTCATATTTTGATGATTTTTATTTTTACAAATAACTTCTAAATATGAAATAATATGGAATTTTGGTTTACACTTTTTTAGGATACTTTTTAATTTTATTCCGAACGACGATGCTATTTTTTTTTATCATTGTTAGACTTAAAGTAACGATTTTTGTATGGACGCCATATTGGAAAGTTAGATAATTGAAAAGAGGATTTTTTAGTTTTCCAACGATGTATAACTTATTGATGTACAGAATGTCTCATTTCTTGGATAATATTAATGATAATGATAGAGCAAAACCGTTTGCACATTCCAGGGTCAACTTTTCCAGAAATGTTTAATAGTCACCACAGGAATTTTCGATCTTCTTTTGTTTCTGAGCTACAGACAAAAACTCGTTTTTCGCTCATTTTGAAAATATCTCATATCTTATTTATTATGATAGTTAGAGAAAAAATGTTTTTACAAAAATTTTACCGTTTTTTAAATAGAATAAAATGGCGTAATTAGATTTTTGAAAACGTAATAATTCTCGAGATATAACACAAACTTATGATTTTTAAAGGAGAAACTATGTTGAAAATAGTCTTGTTTTTTTGCTTATTTTATAAGCTTTTCAATGATATATAACAAGTCTACATTCTTTTGTTTTAAACTTGAATAAGAGATAATTATTAATGGGTAATATGACGTGACGATATATTTATTTATTTTAAAATGTGCCATCAAGGATGCGATATTGTTCATTTATCCGACAGATAAGTTATCCAGCACTTTATCCGAAGATGGAAATACCGGCCCTCTGTGAATTAATAAATAGAGTTTGATTAAACATGTGTCGTAAGTTTTCTGCTATGAGTCATGCACTTTGTCATTTCATTTTTATTGTTAATAAATACCGGGTGTTTTTTTTTCAAGATGTACAGAGTGTCTCATTTGCGATGTTTGTTTAAGGTATCTTGGGTAATATGAACGATAGATCAAAACCGTTTACACATTGCAGGGTCAAATTTTCGAGAAAAGTTTAATAGTCACCACGCAGGAATTTTCGATCTTCTTTTATTTCTGAGCTACAGCCAAAAACTCGTTTTTCGCGCATTTTGAAAATATCTCATATCTTATTTATTATGATAGAGAAAAATTGTTTTTACAAAAATTTTACCGTTTTTTAGATTGAATAAAATGGCGTAATTAGATTTTTTGAAAACTTAATAATTCTCGAGATATAATACAAACTTATGATTTTTAAAGGAGAAACTATGTTGAAAATAGTCTCGTTTTTTGCTTATTTTATAAGCTTTTCAATGATATATAACAAGTCTACATTCTTTTGTTTTAAACTTGAATAAGAAATAATTATTAATAGGTAATATGACGTGATGATATATTTATTTATTTTAAAATGTACCATCAAGGAAAAGAAACAACTTTTAATTTAATAAATGAAGTATATATTTATTTATTTATTTTATTGGGTTGAAAAAATTTAAAATTATTAAGAAACAAATGAAAAAATCTATTACAGATCATCATTTGCATATTTCTAATAGTATTTGTTTCAGTTTTACTTATTTTTTCAATTTATTTACTTCAAAAGCATATTAAACCATTTTTTTCAGATTGTGTCAAAGCCAACTGTAATGTCGATAAATAATAATTTAACTAACCCAAAAATAATTGGTTAAAAATAATTTTGAGAACATAATTAATAGATATTGAATCAAAATAAACAAATGATGAGTTGTAATAAATTTTTTCATTTGTTTCTTAATAATTTCCAATATTTTCACCTCAATAAATCAATAATTCGTCTTTTATTAATATTTGAAACAAAAGAATGTAGACTTATTCTATATCATTGAAAAGCTTATAAAATAAGCAAAAAGACGAGATTATTATCAACATATGTTCTCATTTAAAAAATCATAAGTTTGTGTTATATCTCGAGAATTATTAAGTTTTCAAAAAATCTAATTACGTCATTTTATTCTATTTAAAAAACGGTAAAATTTTTGTAAAAACATTTTTTCTCTAACTACCATAATAAATAAGATACGATATATTTTCAAAATGAGCGAAAAACGAGTTTTTGCCTGTAGCTCAGAAACGAAAGAAGATCGAAAATTCCTGTGGTCACTATTACACTTTTCTCGAAAAGTTGACCCTGCAATGTGCAAACGGTTTTGCTCTATCAAAAGACACCTCAAAAAAACATCGAAAATGAGACACCTGTACATTTATTTCAAACAGGAAAAATGCAACAGTTATTAATATGATAAGGTAAAAACAATGATTACGGCAATGAAACAAATGACAACATAATTATAATTAGTTTATTTTCATTTTTAATTTCCTAGTTTAGTTCTGAAAATTTTATTCAGTTTAATTAGTTTTAATATTCTTATATGGACGTCTTAGTAGGCGATGACCACATGGAAAACGAAATTTGAAAAGCATATCAGAGCTGAATACGTTAAAAATATTAATAAAAATGAACATAAAAATAAACAGTTTAAAACACGTAATTTATTATTTCATTTGCTTCATTGCCATAATCATTGTTTTTACCCTATAAAATTAATAATTGTTACATTTTTATTGTTTGAAACAAATGAACATCAGTAAGTTACACATTCTCCTGGTGTAACTTTCCAATATGGCGTCCATATAAAAATCATAACTTTAACCTCATAACTCAAAATTTAACGGTGATAAAAAATTTGAGCATCGTTGTACGAAAGAAAATAAAAAAATGCCCTACTGAAGTGCAAACCAAAATTCCATATTATTTCATATTTAGAAGTGTAAAAATTAAAATCAGCAAAATTTGAATTTTTGCTTTTATCTAGTGATCTATGAATTTTTCGGAAGAAACAAATACACATTAATGGAATAACTTTGCCCTAATTTAACTGACTTCGTATCTCTTATACATATAGTTTCCGAAATCATAATGGTGCGCCTCGAAAAACGGACACTATATATGAAGCGAAAATTCAAATATATTGTTCGCTTTACTATACCTTGTTCCATTTAAGCCATTCAGTATTGTAGAGAAGGGAATACTTTCGAACTCTCTGATAGGCTGAAATTGGAGACAAGAGCCACGTTTACCTAATGCAATTTCGGCTACTTGTAACTAGCGCCGATATCAGCGCCATCTGCTGAATGGCTTAAATGGAACAGAGTATAGAACTACTCGTATACTCCGTTCGCTGAAACCAAGAGACTGTCTTGTATCTGTTCAAGAATTAGTTCCACATTCTCTCGTTTCAGCGAACAGAGTATATAAATATTTTTAAAATTCAACATTAGACGAACATACTTTTGATATGATCCTGCATTTACAAAAAAGTATTATTGAAATCTATTAGTATTTGACTCTGATTTTATGAGAAAAAACGGCATTTATCGATTTCCCATGTTAATCTCCTGAACTACAGGCAAAAACTCGTTTTTCCCTCATTTTGAAAATATATTATATCTTATTTATTATGATAGTTACAGAAAAATTGTTTCTACAAATTTTTTACCGTTTTTTAGATTGAATAAAATGGCGTAAATAATTTTTTTGAAAACTTAATAATTCTCGAGATATAACACAAACTTATGATTTTTTAAATAAGAACCTATGTTGAAAATAGTCTCGTCTTTTTGCTTAATTTATAAGCTTTTCATTGATATATAAAAAGTCTACATTCTTTTGTTTAAAACATTGATAAAAGACGAATTATTAATTTATTGGGGTTAAAATATTGGAAGTTATTAAGAACCAAATGAAAAAATTTATTTCAGATCATCATTTGGTTATTTTGATTCTATATCTATTAATTATGTTCTCACAATTATTCTTAATCAATTATTTTCGGGTTAGTTAAATTACTATTTATTGACGTTACAGTTGGGGTTGACACAATCCGAAAAAAATGGTTTAATATGCTTTTGAAGTAAATAAATTGAAAAAATGAGTAAAACTGAAACAAATACTATTAGAAATATGCAAATGATGATCTGTAATAGATTTTTTTCATTTGTTTCATAATAATTTTTTCACCCCAATAAATTAATAATTCATGTCTTATTCAAGTTTAAAACAAAAGAATGTAGATTTGTTATACTACGAGTATATCATTGAAAAGCTTATAAAATAAGCAAAAAACAAGATTATTTTTATTATAGTTTCCCATTTAAAAAATCATAAGTTTGTGTTATATCTCGAGAATTATTAAGTTTTCAAAAATTTAATTACGCCATTTTATTCAATCTAAAAAACGGTAAATTTTTTGTAAAAACAATTTTTCTCTAACTATCATAATAAATAAGATAAGATATATTTTCAAAATGAGCGAAAAACGAGTTTTTGACTGTAGCTCAGAAATAAAAGAATATCGAAAATTCCTGTGGTGACTATTAAACTTTTCTCGAAAATTTGACCCTGCAATGTGTAAACGGTCGTTAATATTACCCGAGATACCTTAAACAAACATCGAAAATGAGACATCTTGTACAGGGTGTAAATCGAAAAGTAAAACATGGGAGTTTAACATGGGAAAACAATTTTTCTTTGCGCAAACGTTACCTAATTATTTTATGCAAAAATACTTCAACTAAAAGTTATAGAGATTTAAATGCAGCATCTAAATCATGTGAAACGATTATTTTATGTCTTCATATAAACATAAAAATTAATTACAAAGTTACAGTTTTTATGAGCATTTTGTCTAAGCAGCCATGGATATATGACAAAAAAAAACAAATACGTTGTTTTTTGTCATAAATCCATGGCTGCTTAGACAAAAAGATCATAAAAACTGTAACTTTGTAATTAATTTTTACGTTTATATGAAGAGATAAAAATAATCATTTCACATGATTTAGATGCTGCATTTAAATCTCTATAATTTCTATTTGAAGTATTTTTGCATAAAATAATTAGGTAACGTTTGCACAAAGAAAAATTGATTTCCCATGTTAAACTCCTATGTTTCACTTTTCGATTTACACCCTGTACATCTTGAAAAAAAAAACACCCGGTATTTATTAACAATAAAAATGAAATGACAAAGTACATGACTCATAGCAGAAATCTTACGACACATGTTTAATCAAACTCTATTTATTAATTCATTTAATTAATTGAAATATATTATGAAAAACAAGCAATAAATAAAAGATTATCCAAATGTAAATTATTAAAACAAACACTAGTTTTTATGAGGAAAAACTTACCAGCGTACGAAGTGAAAAAGAACGCACAAAGTACGAGGGAAAACAGCATCATCTTAATGTGAACTAAAAAATATATACCTATAGTTAGTTATACTAATACTATTATAATTTAAAACAAATATTTCAAATTTATTCGCAAAATATAAGAAATATTCTACTTACGTATCTTGTTTCTAGTTTCTTGCTTGTTGCTCCAGTTTCTAATGAATTAATAATCTTCTGCACGTATGTTGAATATATAATCAAGCCGGAGGCCACAGAAATTTCCCAAGTACTGCTTAATAAAAAGATACGTGCCGCGGATCCCCTCCTTTAAATCTGTCTTGTTTTATTTGTTTTCTTTACGTAATGTAGATTACCTTGAACCCCTTGCTAATACGTTTATATTTTTTAAAATGTTAATATACATCTTGGAAATTGTTACTCCTATTTTAGGAAAATATTATAAATACTTTTAAAATTATGCAAGAGAAATTTCGTAGAAAAATATAAATAAATATATAATGCTTTATATTCCGATGAATCACATGTAATATCATTATATTTATGACTGATTTATTTTGCAATACATGAATAATAATGAATAAATATCGTAAATTGTAAATATTATTGTTATCTAGTAATATTCCGTACCAGATAGGAAATATAAATATTTTTTTCTTTATGTGCGTACCGTCCAAAAATATGAGTAACCCTATCAATGTACTTAAATAATTATTACGCTCAATGAAAGTTACAAAACGCAATAAACTGAACATTTTATTTTTACTATTTACCTTTGCTTCTTATTAATCTTGTCGATCTTCAGTGGTAAGAAATAAAGAGACAAGCAGGGTTCAAAGGATATATTATAATTGTATTATGTTAAATATACAGGTGTTAATTTTTACCTCTCGCTACCCTTGGTAAGGAAGGTATAGGGATCATGCTAAAAATCGCATATCAAGATTTTGGTAAATGAGCACGTTTTAAGGTCCCTAGAATCCAATTTTAACATTTTCACGATGATGTCTGTGTGTAAGTATGTGTGGATCCTCCACTCTAACTCAAATACTATCATTCACAAAATTTTGAAACGTTGTATTTCGACCTTTTTCTATAATGCGAAAAGCCCATTAGATTTTGGTGTAAATTGAATAGCCGGAAATGGCACTTTACTTGAAGCTCAAAATAGTTTTTCTTCGAAAAATACCTTGAAATGTTATTTTTTCGAGATTAATGTTATTATAAAAATTAAAGATTATTAAATTTTCTACAGAATTGCATTAATACTTTTTCTACATATATAATAGATATATTTATAAAATTATCTATAATTTAAATCCCGAACCCTACGCATTAAACAAACAAAACTTCTTGGTAATGCAGTTATTCAAATGTATGTAACTGACAGATAAATGTCAATGTCAACGAAGTAATCATTTCAAATTAATAATAGTAACGTTTTAAAACGAAAAATCTGGTGTGACCAACACAATACCTCCCGCCATGTACAGCCCGAGTCACAAAAAAGATTAGGTTAATCCTTATTTTTTGATTAGCGAATTTTACTCTAACTTTGACAGTTCATTTCTTAAAATATAGTCTAATCTAATCCAAGTAACTACCTTTTTTAAAAACCTCTCAACAGGATTAAATCTCAATTACAGAGTGGGTTCACATTCACACACATCCATGCCTTAGTGGGATTCGAACCCAGAGCCCCGAGGGCACTCATAACATGAGGCGTTGCTCTAACCATTGAGCCACCGGAACTATAATAAAATAGAATTCACTAATCCAAAAATGAGGATTGGTTTAAATATTTTTGCGAATCGGTAGTTTTTATTAATCTAAATACATACCTACATATTTACTTATGCTGGACACTGTATTGAATTCGTTTTCTATTGTTCTATTTACTTTTTCCTTTTTAAAACGTTGCTAATATTATTTTGAAATGATCAGTTCTTTGATAGTGACATTTATCTGTCAGTTACATACATTTGAATAACTTGTTTGTTTAAAGCGTAGGCTCTGGGATTTAAATTTTAGATAATTTTATAAATTTATCCGTAAAATATATAGAAAAAGTAGTAATGCAAATCTATAGAAAATTTAATAATCTTTATTTTTTATAATAACATTAATCTCGAAAAAATAACATTTAAAGATATTATTCGAAAAAAAAATTTTTTGTGCTTCTAGTAAAGTGCCATTTCCGGTTATCCAATTTTCACCAAAATGTAACGGGCTCTTTCCAATACAGAAAAAGTTCGAAATACAAGATTTCAAAATTTTCTGAATGATTGTATTTGAGTTACACACACAGACATAATAGTGAAAATGTTAAAATTGGATTCTAGGGACCTTAAAACGTGCTCATTTACCAAAATCTCGATATGCGATTTTTAGCACGTTCCCTATACCTCCCTTACGAAGGGTAGCGGGAGGTAAAAAAGTAAACAGAACAATAGGAAACAAAATCAATACAGTTTCCAGCATAAGTAAATATATAAGTATGTATTTAGATTAATAAAAATTAACGATTCGCAAAAAAGTTTAAGCTAATCCTCATTTTTGGATTACTGAATTCTATTCTATCCCGGTATTTAAAATTGAATCTTCATTTTATTATCAAAGAAGGTAATTACTTGGATTAGAATAGACTATATTCTAAGAAATAAACGGCCAAAATTAGCGTACAATTCGCTAATTCAAAAATAAGGATTAGCTTAATCTTTTTTGTGACTCGGGCTGTAAATGGCGGGGGATATTGTGTTGATCACACCAGATTTTTAAGATTGCAATTTCGAAAACTATATGAGATACGAAGTTGGTTAAATTAGCAAAGAATCTCTATTTTACATGGGTATTTCAAGGATAAACTGAAAATAATTGTCAACCAATGCTTCTCAAAATATGGATACTAACTTTTTTTATTTCTATCTATTTAGGGCTTGAATACAGCTGTCGCCGTTTACCCTTCCAACCGGGCTCACCGAGCCGCAGTGTTTACCACTGCCGTACTGCCGGTTGGATTTCAGCCATTGCTACATTTATTTAAGATGTATAAATGGCCAACTTATAGCAAGTAGCTGTATTTATTTTTGTACGACAAATCACACATTGTCGGTCGACGGGAATCGAACGCACGGACCATGGTTCGAGTGACGTCACTGCGAGTTACGAGATGTGCGCTAAGCCGCTTAGCCACCAAGCCGACTTCTTTTTTAAAATTTTAAATAGGAACGTATACTTCTTATTTGCTCATTCAATAGAAGTGAATATTTTGTTTATTGCTACTTCTGTCAAAAGAGAAATTGTCCTCTTCATATAAAAATGGATTAATAAACCTTTTCAATTTAAAGAGATAGAAGATATGCGCAATGGGGATCTGCGCATAGTAAGAATAATTGATATCTATGGCGTTTGTTTCTAAAAAATTCAGACGTAGAATGTGAGAAAAATCTTTGACAAATTTGAAAACCTCGAAAGAAGTTACAAATGCTTTTATTGGAGCTAAAATGTCTAACGATGCAAAATTTGACCGAAAATACAGGTATTTTAATGACTGCAATATTTTTGACTTTTCGTTTGACAGCCCAACTGACAGTTGTTGGAGCCATTTTCTTATAACGATTTTACACTTAACAATAAATCGTTCAATTTATTGACGGATAAATCGATCAATTTATCTTACCAAGTCGTTCAGAATTTACACAACGATTTTCTACTAATTTATTTTTGTTGAAATTAGGATTACTAACTCTTAACAGTATCTTATTTGTTTGTGAGGTTAGAGTTTAATCTAGTAACCAAAAATTCCCCAAAAAATCGACGGAAAATAGAACACGTTCTATATCATCAATTTATTGATCAATTTATTTTCGTAAATAAATCGATCGATTTTTCTGTTTTACACATACCAATAAATTGAAGTTCGCAGTCGATCAATAAATCGGTCGATTTATCTTTAAGTGTAATAGAATTAAATTTTTAATATATAATGCAGGAAGTAATAATTCAGTTATAAATTTTACCGGTTTCAGTATAATAATCCATTGTTTACAGGTACAAAAGTAGGCTGGTAACTAGGTAATAACTGTATCTGTAAGATAATATTATTACCATACTGACATGTCAACAACAGTCTACAAAATGAAAATATAATAAAATGAAAATAGCATGCTCTTCATTAATACATACATACATATAACGTTAGTTTATCGTCCTGCACACCGTTTACTTTCTAAAATAATAAACATGAGGAATAAAGCACGTAATAATATCTTCATTTCTGAAACCGACAAACTATTCAACAAACCACGGATGTTATGAATCATAACAAGCCTTAGATGTCTTAAAATCCTCGCTCTACGAGCTCGGATTTCAAACCGACATCTGCGGCAGTTATGACACTCATAACAGTTAATGTTAATAGCTATTATTTGAGGTTTCAACTACAAACTTATGTTTCGGATCCTTTTGATCCATCATCAGGGTATGTTGATGTTTGTAATAAAAACATATTATTAAATATTTTTTAAAAAAAAAAAGTCCCAGGGGCCACACATTTTTTCACTATATATGGTTGCTAATACTACAAGAATTCATTATAAAGTATAAGATTATGAAATTAATTAATTTTACGGTTTTAAAATTGTCGGCTGTATGAGACTAACGTGCCACCTCACCATTCCATGTTAACCATTTGACTCGATTTGACTGAATGTATTTTATATATTAAGTAAATTTATTTACAAAAAATTAACAAATATAGTTCCAAAATTACCATATGTATAACTAGTGATGTGCCATTTGAAATTTTCATATTGAAAGTTTCAAATTGAAAAATTTCACAAATGAAAGTGTCAAGCCTTGTTTCATGAAACTTTCGTAAATTACATTGCACATGCGCCGCCCAACTCTCTGGAATAGACTTGCGCAGATGGCATGCATGCGCCTGCACGTATCTACGTCCAAGTTCCAAGTTGTTTGATTAATAACGTACATGCTGGAACTTGTACTTGTATATATATTTTCAAATATACGATGCAGGATTCAGTACAGTTTAAGTATGGTGAAAATTAAAGGTAGAATTTGGCGACATTTCATTGAAATTTTAAAAAAAACAATAAGATACTTTCTTTTTAAATAGTTTAAAACTTATCTTTTTTACATTTTTATTACATTTAGAATAATAAATTTTTATTGTTTTGAATCTTTTGTTTTTTTATTTATTTTCAAATTCAAATTAGTTAATTTGAGATTCAAATATTTCAAATTCAAATGGCAAATGTTAAGTTTCTTGAAATTTAAATGAAACATTTTGTGATACTTTCAATAAAATTTTTAGTGAAACTTTCAAAAAAATAAGTTTCAAAAATTTGCACATCACTATGTATAACCCTGAATTTATGACCGCGTGAGGTCACATTGGTCTCACAAAATCAGTAGGCCAAACACGGTTTCTGACACGTCCGGCCGCATTCTACCCTCTAACATAAGTTTCAATACTATATTCAAGGCCAGTGCGCCACCGCTCAGCCGAACATAAAATTTAACATTATGAGTCCACATAGGTCTCACGTGGCCAGAACGGTCAAAGAAGTGTGACACCACGTTGGCACCACATTAATAATTTATTGTCAACATCAACATCAACGTACCAGATGATGGATCAGTAGGATCCGAAACGTCGATTTGTAGTTGAAAAAAAAAATTATGACTGATGACACCCATCCTCGCACCCATCTTTAAGTCTCGAAATTATGACTATCTTCACAAATGATAAATACGATGATTATTTATAAATATAAATTTTCTGAATAAATTTAATATTTCTAGTTGGTTACCATTATTTATGTTTAGTTTATATTATTTGTGTGAAACTTAATTATTGATTTCCATAAATACTGTTTTTAAACAAATTGATAATATGTTGACTAAAAAAATGGTTTAGATTTAATTACCTCGGAAACGGTACATTACAAGTGCCTTTATTCACAAAATATTTTTTATTGTAACGTGTGAGCTCCGCTGCTACGCTGAACAAGCGACTGAAGGCCGTCACGCACTTGGGCGAGGCGAAGCGAGGCGAAGCTAAGCGCGGCGAAGAGCCGTTTTTTCATTCAATATATTATTATGTGTATACGCGCACTTTGGCGAAGCGAAGAGCAGAGCAGCGAAGCGTCTTGCCGGATACTTCGGGGAGAATATTTTTCTCTGCTCTTCTCTGCTCTTCGCTTCGCTGAGCTGAAGTGTGCGATAATAGCGCAGCGCAGCGCAGCTACCTAAATCAGAACGAATACGCCCGTGACACATTGGAAATAGCCGGTTTAGAATTAAATTTCACACGTTTCATATCAAACAATACGTATAGGTTCTATGAAAATGTCAAATACAGAAGAGAAATTAGTTCTTCTGGTTTCAAAATATAAAGATCTGTACGATATAGGATGTGTCGAGTATTCTAATCAGACATTGAAAGACAACTGGTGGTTAGAAGTAGCAGAAGAAATGAATATAACCGGTATAATATGCTATGTATTTAGTTTATTAATTGTAAATATAACAATGTACATTACAAAATGTTGAATTTTAAGCAATTCATGAAATATTTGATCCAATAGACAACTGAATATGTACTACTACTTAAAACAAAAAAACCTATATATATTATTATAAATAAAAATGAAGTCAATTAAAAAGGAGATTATCTATTTAGTTATACAATGTAGAAGAATTTTTCAAAAAATTTAGTTCTGAAAATTCCTTCCATATTAAACTTTTTCTATTGTACAAAATAGTATTGCAGACTCAACAAAAAAGGAGATTAACTACTTGGTTACAGAATGTAGTAGAATATATCAAAAATTTTAAACATTTTTTCGGTCTCTCTGTACAATGGAATTTTGCCACTGCACTGAACCTACGGATGAAACAAAATAATTTATAAATTTGTCTCGTATTGATAGTGCCTGCGTTGTTGCGTTTCCTCCGAGCTGTCCATCTTTTGAAGCAAACGCGGAGGTTTCTCGTTGAAAACTGCTCGCAAGTGCGCGTTGGTTCTAAAAATGACTCTTCGCCGCTCTTCGCTTCGCCGCGCTGCGCCTCGCTCAAGTGCGCGACGGCCTTAAGTATAGCGATGACCCAATCGCGCTAGCAGCCGGGCTGCGTAAACAAACAAGCCGCGACGTGTTTAATTACTTTCGTTCGCCTGAACCTTGTGTGCTCATTGTTATTATGCGGTCGAACATTCTAGAGCTCTCTGGAAGTTAATGGCAGCTGTATAAAAGGGACGCATCTATGCTCAGGACTTAGTGAGTTTCATAGGGAGAGTCATATAGAGACATTCACATGGAGTGTTAGAGAGTGAAGTATTAGGAGAAGCACAGCAGTATCGTCGTGAGCGTGTGTAGTATAGTGTCGAGTGGAGGACTCGGGAAGTTACTGGTTAACTAGAATAGCTGTGAATATGTGTACTCGGTATTGTTGACGAGTATTGGGAAGCTATAGTGTACAAGGACAGTAACGGCGAGTCGGGAAGTTACTCGTATACCGGGATAACTGTGGAAGTAAATACTCTGTAGTATTGAAGAGTATTGGGAAGCTAGGTATACGGGGACAGTAACTGCAAGTGGAAGTGAATACGGACAGTCGGTGATACTGAGTCTGTGGAAGAGAGAGAGACAGAGTTACATAAATAGACAGATGTGAGGTGAAAAGTGTGACTTCTGTCCGAGCAGTTCAATATACAGACACTGTTGAGTCAGATGAGTATATAGACGCTGTGGTGGTCGGTAGGCGGACAGTTGAACGTGATATAAAAAGTGATATAAATAGTGGAAATAAATAATCAGTAAGATCGTATAAATAAATAGTCGTGTTATTTGTTTAAATAAATAGTGTTATTGTTATCTAGTTAATTATAGTTCTATCTATTTAGGGCTTGAATACAGCTGTTGCCGTTTACCCTACCAACCGGGGTACCGAGCCGCAGTGTTTTACCACTGCCGTACTGCCGGTTGGATTTCAGCCATTGCTACATTTATTTAAGATGTATAAGTGGCCAGCTTATAGCATCCGAGTGTGATAAATACAAGTAGCTGTATTTCTTTTTTACGACAAATCACACATGGTCGGTCGACGGGAATCGAACGCACGGACCATGGTTCGGGTGACGTCACTGCGAGTTACGAGATGTGCGCTAGCTCGCTCAGCCACCAAGCCGACTGTTAATTATAGTTTTAGTCTTAATTAGATTTTAAATTAGTATTTAATATTAGTAATCGTCATTATTTAATACCTTTTTAATAGTTATAGTTTAATAAACCTTTATTATAATTAATAATAATTGTCTAATATTTACACTTTACCCATATAAATTAAATAAAAAACGTTACATTATTATTCCCAGAATAAAAAGTTTCCATTATTTTTACTCCCATTACTCTTCAGTAACCAATCACGAAGTGTTGCGAAAAATCTGAAAAATTTACAAAATAAACTTCTTATATGATGTAAGAAATATGTCTCAAAAATTTATGTATGTTTTCAAACTAGACACCAAAGTATACAGCTCTTCAAGAAGAACATTTTGAATATTTGTATACAAACTTTTATAATATACATAATATGTATTGCAGTTGCAGATTTTTTGTTTGGAATATTTTCTTAACAGGAAATAAGAAAGAAATGCAAATAAAATTCATTAAAATATGTATGTTGTTTATTTTATTAGAAAATATAACATTTTACATAAAAAAATATCATTCATTAGCATCAGATATGGTAAATTATTTTTATGCATTTTAAATTAACGTATAAATATTAAAAAATTATAAAACATGGTAAACATTACAACATACATTATTAATATTAAATTACGTCTTAGTTTAAAGATTCTATTTAAAAACAAATATTTTTTTATTTCTTTATATTTGTTGTCATTCTCATTCAAAAATTTCGCACGATACTTGTATATATTTAGGCAAGAATAGGTTTCTGGCAGATTCTGGAACCAGGACATCTCCCTTTACAGCATTTGAGGGATCCACGACAATGACTATCATATGAACAAGTACTGGAGCACACCCAAGCTCCTCCAGGCGTCGCAGGACAATTTCCAGGTTTTACTGAAAGGAAATATGTTCATTCATTACACAAATAAATACATGCCATATCATTATGACTTGCCTTTAGTAAAGCATTGATTAGAACAAAGAAAAATCCTAAATAAATGATTACAAAAAACAAATTTTCTGAGTAGAAGGAAAAAGTATACTTGATGCTTGTATGAATGACGTCAAGCCAAAAATATTGGCTTGATAAAAATGTTTGGCGAAGAATTATTAACTTGAATGTATTAATTTCAGATTCGTATCTATACACATATCGGAAGTGGTGTGACTGTATTTATGTGAAATGTTAAATTATGTTTTATTACAAACAATTAATTAGAAAATATGTTCAGTACATAGTGTGAGGTGTGACTTTATTGCAGCATATGCAAAACGTTTAATTACATCTGACAAAATAGTTATTTATGTAACAAGTGTGTAAAGTAGTACTTTTTTGGTCGAGTGCGACGTGACAGACGTGTTGCATACAACATTTTTTGTACAACCGAAATGGTATTGATGTTTTTCATGATACTGAGTGTACAGGCATCCAACAGCTTCAGATACTGTTAGTACTCTTTCTCAACACTGTACAAAATGTAACTTAAATACTTGGAAGAATCTCAGACAGACGATGATTAGTCTTTTATAATGTACAAATTGTATATTTAATATTAATATTAAAACTTAGGTTAGGCTAGAATACTTGTCAAAAAAATGTTAATGTTCTTAAAAATTAGATCCGTACTCAATCTGTTAAAAAAATATTAGATTTGTTTCATTTACAGTGTATATTCATATTTCTTAATAAATTTTATTACTTTTATTATTATTTACTACCTAATTATATACTTGACAGATAAATTAACCGAATTTTATTGTTGCCTAGCAACGCTTATTTACTTTTCAAGCACTAGTGCGTGAAAAGTACTTTTCACGCACTAGTGCTTGAAAAGTGACACTTTACACACTGTAATGAGTGCGTGAAAAGTACTTTTCACACACGGATGCAGGAAAAATATTAATAATAATTATAATACATGGTATTCTTAACACGATTTACTTTATTCTAAAATAATAAACATGAGAAATAAAACAAAATGCCGCAATGCTTATTACGTTTTTTGCACGATCGAAAAAAATAAGATTTGAAAATTATTTTGACATATCAAAAAAATTAGTTGTCATTTTTAAAGTGAGCTTTGATTGTTGTTCTTTTACTTACCGCCTCCGTCTCCTGATCGGTAAGTGATACACATCACTTACCGATCAGTAATTTGTAAAAAATAAAATCTATTGCCTTCAAAACCCAATCGGTAAATTAAAAAAAAAATCTGGTGTGGCCAAGACAATACCTCCCGCCATTTACAGCCCGAGTCACAAAAAGATTAAGTTAATCCTTATTTTTATATTAGCGAATATTATTCTAATTTTGACATTTCATTTCTTAAAATATAGTATAATCTAAATCAAGTAACTACATTTTTTTAAACCCCTCAACAGGATTAAATCCCAATTACAGAGCGAGTTCACATTCACACACTCACACATCCTTGCCTTAGTGGGATTCTAACACAGAGCCCCGAGGGCACTAATGACATGAGGCGTTGCTCTAACCATTGAGCCACCGGAGCTAATGAAGATTGAAAATAAATACCGGGATAGAATACAATTCACTAATCCAAAAATTAGGATTAGCTTAAACATTTTTGTGAATCGTTAATTTTTATGAATCTAAATACATACCTACACATTTACTTATGCTGGAAACTGTATTGAATTCCTTTTCTATTGTTCTATTTACTCTTTTCTTTTTAAAACGTTACTAATATTACTTTGATAGTGACATTTATCTGTCAGTTACATACATTTGAATAACTGCGTTTTGTTTGTTTAAAGCGTAGTCTCTGGGATTTCATTATAGATAATTTTATAAATTTATCCACAAAATATATAGAAAAAGTATTAATGCAAATCTGTAGAAAATTTAATAATCTTTAATTTTTATAATAACATTAATGTCGAAAAAATAACATTTAAAGGTATTTTTCGAAGAAAATCTATTTTGAGCTTCTAGTAAAGTGCCATTTCCGGTTATCTAATTTACACCAAATTCTAATGGACTCTTTCCATTACAGAAAAAGTTCGAAATACAAGGTTTCAAAATTTTCTGAATGATAGTATTTGAGTTAGAGTGGAGGATCCACACATACATACGCACATACACACAGACATCATCATGATAATTTTAAAATTGGATTGTAGGGACCTTAAAACGTGGGCGTTTACCAAAATCTCGATATGCGATTTTTAGCACGATCCCTATACCTCCCTTACCAAGGATTGCGGGAGGTAAAAATCGACCGTGCAAAAATATTTATTAATAAATAATGTCTTTTCTGAAACCGATAAACTATTGAACAAACCTCGGATGTTATGAATCATAAGGCGTAGATGTCGTAACCGACATCTGACATCTGCGGCAGTTATGATACTTATAATAACTCTAGGTATGTTAATAGCTATTACCGGTTTCAGGATATTAGACTTTGTTTACATATATAAAAGAAGGCTGGTAACTAAGTAATAACTGTATCTGTACGGTAATATTGACATGTCAACAATAGTCAGTTTATAAGATGAAATCAACCTGGTTTAAAAGATATCAATTCAATCTTTTTATGTATTGTAACTAATTTAAAATTTTGATTAAATGTAATTAACATCGTCTGACTTGATAATGGCTTTAACCAGAGCTGAAACGTCGTCAAAAATTGTATTCACAACAATAAACAATTAAAAACTGCGTATAAAGCTTTAATAAAAAAAATCTGATGTGGCCAGCACATTACCTTCCGTCATGCGTCAGTTTTATGTATTTTGTACAAATTTCATACAGAAAGTTCCTTGCAAAAGATTATATTTCTTATACTTTACCTTCCGGCAGTTGCATGTATTTTATGCAAATTCCATACAGAAAATTTATAGCAAAAGATCCTATATTTCCAGTAAAATTATAAGACAAACATATGGCTCGTACCACGAGCACGGTTTTAACCAAAACGCCGTTTTAAGAAATGTTAAATTCAAATTTTAATATTTATTTCGCCCTTATGTTTAAAGAACGATTTTTTAAAAAATATTTGCTTGAATACAAATCATGTTCTACTTTATAATCATATTTTAATAAATTTGATATTATTTATTATTAATATTAAACAATGAAATTTGACATTTCTTATAACAGCGTTTTAGTTAAAACCGTGCTCGTGGTACGAGCCACATGTCAATTTCACTTGACACTGACATCTTTCAATCAAATTTTTCTTAATAGTAGCTGTTTCCATAGCTATGGCTACTTTATGAAATTTAATTTCTTTATAATTTTTTAACTCTACATCCATTTAATATTAAGTATAAAATGCAGTCAAATCGTATAGAGAATAAAATATTCTTTAATATTTATAATAACATTAAATGTGAAAAAATGATATTTAACATAGTTTTTTCAAGAAAAACTGTTAAAATCTTCAAATGAGGGTACTTCCGGTTGTCCAATTCTAACCAAAATCTAATCAGCTCTTCACATGGATGTAACGAAGAGAAATGCGAAAGAATTATAATTTTTAGAATTGTAGTATTAGAGTTATCGCATTAGACGAAAATTTTGTTACACACACAGACATATATATATATATATATATATATATATATATATATATATATATATATACACACACACACGCACACACACACACACACACACACACACACACACACACACACACACACAAACACACATACAGACATCATCGTAAAAATAGTAAAATCGTATTCTAGGGACCCTAAAACGTGCTTATTCATCAAAAACTCACCACCGAATTTTTTGACTAAAGACAATACCTTCCTTACCTAAAGGTGACGAAAGGTAAAAAACTATAAAAAAATTGTTTATCACAGCATTCTGAAAGTAGCATTAATAAAAGTATTTCAAAAAATAATATTTGTTATTAACATCTTCATTTTCTGGAATCGGTAAACAATTGAACAAACCACGGATGTAATGAATCATAACAGGTATTAGATGTATTAAAACCTTCGCTCTACGAGCTCGGATTTCAAACCCACATCAGCGGTACCTAATTCTAAGTATTTTAATTTAATAGCTATTACCACTTCCTCATCAGCAAGAAATCAGTTCCCGGTCAATAGTAGTACTAGTTATTTACTCGTAAATATTAAGGTCAGTAATTGCTTCCTATCGGTTGAGGATGATGTTGGAGATCGAGATGAAGTCGAGATCTCCAATACATCCGGAAAATGTAGTTGTCATTTTTAAAGTAAGCTTTGACCGTCGTTTTTTACCTCCCGCTACCCTTGGTAAGGGAGGTATAGGGATCGTGCTAAAAATCGCATATCGAGATTTTGTTAAATGACCACGTTTTGAGGTCCGTAGAATCCAATTTTAACATTTTCACGATTATGTCTGTGTATATGTGTGTGTGGATCCTCCACTCTAACTCAAATACTATCATTCAGAAATTTTGAAACCTTGTATTTCGAACTTTTTCTGTAATGGAAAAGATTTTGGTGTAAATCGGATAATCGGACTATATTAGAAGCTCAAAATAGATTTTCTTCGAAAAATACATTTAAATGTTATTATTTTGAGATTAATGTTATTATAAAAATTAAAGATTATTAAATGTTCTATGGATTTGCATTAATACTTTTTCTATATATTTTAAGGATAAATTTATAAAATTATCTATAATTTAAATCCCAGAGCCTACGCTTTAAACAAACAAATCGCAGTTATTCAAATTTATGTAAATGACAGATAAATGTCACTATCAAAGAACTAATCATTTCAAAATAATATTAGTACGTTTTAAAAAAAGGAAATAGAACAATAGGAAAGTAATTCAATACAGTGTCTAGAATAAGTAAATATACATGTTGGTATGTATTTAGATTAATAAAAATTAACGATTCACAAAAATGTTTAAGCGAATCCTCATTTTTGAATTAGTGAATTCTATTCTATCCCGGTATTTAAAATTCAATCTTCATTTTATTATATCTCCGGTGGCTCAATGTTTAGACCAACGCATCATAAGTCATCAGTGCACTCGGGCCTCTGGGTTCGAATCCCACTAAGGCATGGATGTGTGTGAATGTGAACTTACTGTGTAATTGGGATTTAATCCTGTTGAGGGGTTTAAAAAAGGTAGTTACTTGGATTAGATTAGACTATATTTTAAGAAATAAACTGTCAAAATTAGAGTAAAATTCGCTAATCTAAATAAGGATTAACTTGTTACTCGGGCTGTAAATGGCGGGAGGTATTGTGTTGGCCACACCAGATTTTTAACTCTATATCTATTGAATATAAAGGATAAAATATAATCAAATCGTATAGAGTATAAAATATTCTTTAATATTTATAATAACATTAAATATGAAAAAATGATATTTAACAGCGTTTTTTCAAGAAAAACTGTCAAAATCTTCAAACTAGGGTACTTCCAGTCGACCAATTATATTCAAAATCTAATCAGCTCTTCATTTGGATGTAAAGAAGAGAAATACGAAAAAATGATGATTTTTGGAAAGGTGGTATTGGAGTTATGCGATCCGAAAGAATCGTCGCACACACACACACACACATACATACCGTGTGTCTGCCTTAAAGGTGTACATAGGAGATGAACATGAGAAATCAATTTTTTGCAATTTCCTGCTCGCCTAATTATTTTAAGCAAAAATGTACCAAATAAAAGTTTTAGAGCATAAGATTCTGCATCTAAATCAATAAACAGTTAAACAGAATTACCTTTAATTAAATATGAAAATATCGAAAATTACATTGAAAATATCGACAGCCATGGAATTGAACGAAAAACAAATAAATGCTTGACGTTTTATCTGTCACAACTTTCCTCCTTGTCACAACGTAAGTTAACTTATTTGACGTTTCTGACAATTTGATTTTGTCTGAAATGATTAAAAAATGAAAATTTATACGAATGAAGAGCTAAATTCGTGACAAAATTTGAAAAGACTGCTAATGTGTCTTCAAAAAATACACGTGAGCCGCGTAATCAGAATATAGGACGAGCGTTACTCTAAGAAAGAGTGTTAGGAATGATAAGTGTAGATCCCTTCTGTAGTACTAAGGTAGATGTATTGGAAATGAGCACCATACATAATTTTGTTTTGCAATGTTGAATTTTTGATATATTCATACTATTTAAAAAAAATGTATTTTCTTAACTTTATTTATTAATTTTATATTTCTATTATTGCCATAATTAATGATATTTGTTCAGATCAAATTATCAGAAACGTCAAATAAGTTAACTTACGTTGTGACAGATAAAAGGTAAAGCATTAATTTATTTTTTGTTCAATTCCATGGCTGTCGATATTTTTAACGTAATTTTCGACATTTTCATATTTAATTTCTGTCGTTATAAAGCAAGTAAAGGTAATTCTGCTTATTGTTTTAAATGTAGAATTTTATACCCTAATACTTTTATATGACGCATTTTTGCTTAAAATAATTAGGCGAGCAGGAAATTACAAAAAACTGATTTCCTATGTTAATCTCCTATGTACACCTTTAAAATAGACACACGGTATATACATACATACATACATACATACATACATACATACATACATACATACATACATACATACATCCATACATCATCGTAAAAATAGTAAAATCGTATTCTAGGGACCCTAAAACGTGTTTATTCATTAAAAACTCATCATCGAATTTTTTGACCAAAGACAATACCTTCCTTAACGACAGTACAAAAAACTATTTACTTCTCACCTTTATCCGATATGGCGGCTATCGGTGGTACACAAATACTTCCTCCACACGTTGTCCTGCAGCATTTTTCGGAACGGCTGCAATCGACATCAGCAGCACACTCTAAATTGCAAACAGCAGTGGCTATACTTGGTGGACAGTCATTCTGCCTTGTCCTTGTCCTTGGCCTTGGCAAGCGTTGAGCAACAACTAATGTTGCTAAGAACACGACTAACAACAATATGATCAGCTTCATCGCTGAATAGTGAATGATTGGCGAATGATGAAACAAGTTTATATATCTTGGTGTTATCACAGGAAGTGGAGGAAGCGAAAAGTTATTAAGTTATTATTTTTATTTTCCGCTACCCTCAGAAAGAGAGGACTGGGAACCAGGGGCGGGATTTCAGCAATTGTATTGGCGCGGCAATATCAAAAATCTAATGTGGCCAGCACATAACTTCTCGCCAGATATTTTACCTGGTTGTACGCATACAACGAAAAATGCATATATTTATGTCTCACTACAAAATAATTATTTTAATATAAATTATGTACAATACATACATTTTCTTTATATTCAATATCCTGATTTTTTTCTACTTTTCTTTTATTCGTAATTTTTTTCGCAAATTCCTTTTATATTCTTTTTTACGTATATTCTTTTGCGTTGTTGACTTTATTTTTATTTTCATAATCTTCATAATGATGTACAAATATTTTTGACCGTGGCATACAAATATTTTTGACAGTGACATTTATGTGTCAATTACAATCATTTGAATTTCTTGCCTTGAAGTAGTTTGATCTGAGAATTTTTACATCAAATTATTTTATATGCGTTTCTTTATCTCTAAATCTATAGAAGATATAATAATGAATTTATATTTATGGAATAAAGAATTTAATGTTCTTTAATATAAGTATTTACATAAATTTTCGATAAATAATATTTAGATGATTTTTTTAGGGACCTTAAAACGTGCTTATTCACTAAAATCTGGATATGCGATTTTTAGCATGAATCCAATACCTCTCTTAGCGAGATGTAAAAATTCGGAGTCTATATACCAACTTTAGGAGCCAGGCTTATGTCTACGATTTTTAGCGATTTATTTTAATAAGGTACATATTTTTAAACGAATTTATTATTCATTGTTAATTATTCTTAAATGTAAAGATGTAAATCTTCAAATCCCAAAAATATTGAAATATTTCTAATTAGAATAACTGAATAAATGAAATAAATGTTTATTATTAATTGTTCTTTTTTTGATTTTATAAGTATCAAAAAGTACAATATTTATACCTCCCGCTGCCCTTGGTAAGGGAGGTATAGGGATTGTGCTAAAAATCGCATATCAAGGTTTTGGTAAATGACCACGTTTTAAGGTCTCTAGAATCCAATTTTAACATTTTCACGATGATGTTATTTTTTCGCATTTTATATTATTATGAATATTAAAGATTATTATTTTTTTTACAGGTTTGCGTTAATACTTTTTACCTCTCGCTAAGAGAGGTATTGAATTCATGCTAAAAATCGCATATCCAGATTTCAGTGAGCCTACGCTTTAAACAAATACATTTCCTTGGTTACACAGTTTATATCTCAAATATTATATAACTGACAGACAAATGTCACTGTCAAAGAAGTAATCATTTCAAATTAATAATAGTAACGTTTTAAAAAGAAAATAGTAAATAGAACCATAGTTATATGGAATGGATCTTAATACAGTTTCCACCATAAGTAAATATGTAAGTATGTATATTTAAATTAATAGAAATTAAATAGCGGGAGGTATTGTATAGGGCGCGAGCAGACACGTGACTCGAGCGACATTGACGTGCTTGAAATCAGCTGATTTGTGTGCGCATGTCATTTTGACAAGGACAATGTTACGTTGACAAGACTAATGTTTTGATTTATTTTGATTTTTAACTGCTAAAATGTTATTATTTTTAATTTCATATGTTTTACTGCTTAAAAATTGTAAAATAATAACATTAAAGCAGTTCAAAATAAATCAAAACATTGGTATTGTTAACGTGACATTGTTCTTGTCAAAATGACATGCGCGCACAAATCAGCTGATTCCAAGCACGTCAAGGTCGCTCGAGTCACGTGTCTGCTCGCGCCCTATTGCGGGTCACATCAGATTTTTAATTATTATTCTAATTTCTAAAAACATTGATTAAATAATCAATTATCAAAATTTTATTTGTAAAGAATTGCTATAAAATTACTACTATTTAAAGTTAACATAATCTTCCCAAATAATCTATCTCTGTTTGTCCCAACTTATAATATAAAATCTGATGTGGCCAACACATTACCTTCCGTCAGTTCTATGTATTTTTTATAAATTTCATATAGAAAGTCCCTTGCAAAAGATTCTATTTCTTGTACATTACCTTCCGGCAGTTGTATGTATTTTATACAAATTCCATGCAAAAAATTTCTAGCAAATGATCCTATATTTCCAGTAAAATTATAACACAACCATACTATGTCAATCGCACTTGACTCTGACATCTTTCAATCAGAATTTTCTTAATATACTAGCTGTTTCCATAGTTATAGCATAGCTGGCTAATTTATGATATTTAATTTCTTTATAATTTTTTAACACTATATCCATTTAACAAGAAGTATAAAATACAGTCAAATCGTATAGAGAATAATATATTCTTTAATATTTATAATAGCATTAAATGTGAAAAAATCTGATGTGGCCAGCACATTACCTTCCGTCAGTTCTATGTATTTTGAACAAATTTCATACGGAAAGTTCCTTGCTAAATTAAATACATATTCTATTTCTTGTACATTACCTTCCGGCAGTTGCATGTATTTTATGCAAATTTCATACAGAAAATTATTATTTTGTGACGTTTTCTATATACAGTGTAATGTATCTGCAGAAATAAAAGATTTATTATTATTATTATTTCTTGTACATTACCTTAAAGCAGTTGTATGTATTTTATACAAATTCCATACAGAAAGCAAAAGATCCTATATTTCCAGTAAAATTATAATATAGACATACTATGTCAATTTCACTTGACACTGACATCTTTCAATCAGAATTTTCTTAATATAGTAGCTGTTTCCACAGCTATGGCTACTTTATGAAATTTAATTTCTTTATAATTTTTTAACTCTATATCCATTTAATATTAAGTATAAAATGCAGTAAAATCGTATAGCGAATAAAATATTCTTTAATATTTATAATAACATCAAATGTGAAAAAAATATATTTAACATAGTTTTTTCAAGAAAAACTGTTCAAATGATGGTACTTCCGGTTGACCAATTGTAACCAAAATCTAATCAGCTCTTCCTATGGATGTAACGAAGAAGTATACGAAAAAATTATAATTTTTGTAACTGTAGTATTAGAGTTATCGCAGACGAAAATTTTGTTACACACACACACACACACACACACACACACACACACACACACACATCCACACACACACACACATCCACACACACACACGCACACGCACACACATACAGACATCATCGTAAAAATAGTAAATTCGTATTCTAGGGACCCTAAAACGTGCTTATTGAGTAAAAACTCATCATCGAATTTTTTGACCAAAGACAATACCTTCCTTGCCTAAAGGTGACGGAAGGTAAAAATGATATTTAACAATGTTTTTTCAAGAAAAACTTTTAAAATCTTCAAATGCGAGCACTTTCGGTTGTACAATTATATCCAAAATCTAATCAGCTTTTCATATAGATGTAACGAAGAGAAATACGTAAAATATATAGTTTTTGGAATTGTGATATTAGAGTTATTGCAGACGAAATTTTTGTTGCGCACACGCGCATGCACACACATACACACACACACACACACACACACACACACACACACACACACACACACACACACACACACACACACACACACACACACACACACACACACACACACACACACACACACACACACACACACACACACACACACACACACACACACACACACACACACACACACACACACACACACACACACACACACACACACACACACACACACACACACACACACACACACACACACACACACACACACACACACACACACACACACACACACACACACACACACACACACACACACACACACACACACACACACACACACACACACACACACACACACACACACACACACACACACACACACACACACACACACACACACACACACACACACACACACACACACACACACACACACACACACACACACACACACACACACACACACACACACACACACACACACACACACACACACACACACACACACACACACACACACACACACACACACACACACACACACACACACACACACACACACACACACACACACACACACACACACACACACACACACACACACACACACACACACACACACACACACACACACACACACACACACACACACACATACATACATACACACACACACGCAGCAAAACGTGCTTATTGATTAAAAACTCATCACCGAATTTCTTGACCAAACTGTTAAACAAGTGTTTCAATAAACAATCAAATAGTATCATAATGTGAGAATATTTTTTATTTTTTGGAGCGATAGTGAAGTGTTTCGAAATACGGAAACCACAAAACTGTTACAAAACCATAAATTCATTACATTGTAATTAATTAATAGAATAGGAAGGACGTGGTTAAGACATTACAATATACAGTTTTTCAAAAACAAGTGAAATTTTACGGAAATAGTTGATAATACATACATATATCTCGGCGGTCAACCTATATATACAGATATAGAATATTTTTCATTTTCATCTCCATAAATTATATGCATATACGAATATATTAATTTATTTTCTTCCCTATTTTAGAATTTTATTCCGAAATCCAAAATGCCAGAAAACAGAAAAAAGTTTCAAGTAATTATCGTTAAAAATGAATTCTGAACCAGAGAGAGGATTTTATCTTTGATTATACAGAGTTTCCCGGATACGGGATATATCGATTATTTTCTTTATTATCTATTTGGAATAGAAGAAATCATTCAAATAAATGTTGTAGTAAATCGAGGGGGACATAATTTTTTAACCAGTGGTTCTCAAACCAAAATATAAAGTTATATATTTTAAATGGGATGCTATATATTTGTGTGTGTGTGTGTGTGTGTGTGTGTGTGTGTGTGTGTGTGTGTGTGCGCGTGTGCGAGTGTGCGCGTGTGCGAGTGTGCGAGTGTGCGAGTGTGCGAGTGTGCGAGTGTGCGAGTGTGCGAGTGTGCGAGTGTGCGTGTGTGCGTGTGTGCGTGTGTGCGTGTGTGCGTGTGTGCGTGTGTGCGTGTGTGCGTGTGTGTGTGTGCGAGCGCGCGCGTGCGTGCGTGCGTGCGTGCGTGCGTGCGTGCGTGCGTGCGTGCGTGCGTGCGTGTGTGTGTGTGTATGTGTGTGTGTGTGTATGTATGTGTGTGTGTGTGTATGTATGTATGTGTGTGTGTGTGTGTGTGTGTGTGTGTGTGTGTGTGTGTGTGTCTGTGTGTGACAAAATTTTCTAATGCGATAACTCTAATACTACAATTCCAAAAATTATAATTCTTTCGTATTCCTCTTCGTTACAGCCTTGTGAAGAGCTGATTAGATTTTGGTTATAATTGGTCAACCGGAAGTACCCTGATTAGAAGATTTTAACAGTTTTTCTTGAAAAAACGATGTTAAATATCATTTTTTCACATTTAATGTTATTATAAATATTAAAGAATTATTTATTCTCTATACAGTTTGAATGCATTTTATACTTCATATTAAATGGACATAGAGTTAAAAAATTATAAAGACATTAAATATCATGCATATATTAGTCAGCTTTGCTATAACTCTGGAAACAGCTGCTACATTAAGAAAATAGAAAATTCTGATTGAAAGGTGTCAGTGTCAAGTGCAGATGACAGTATGTTTATGTTATAATTTTACTGGAAATATATAATCTTTTGTTAGAAACTTTCTGTTTGGAATTTGTATAAAATACATACAACTGCCTTAAGGTAATGTACAAGAAATATAATCCTTTTTAAGGAAATTTCTGTATGACATTTATACAAAATACATAGAACTGACGGAAGGTAATGTGCTGGCCACATCAGATTTTTTTAAATTCAACCATGTAATCATTTTATATCCTTACAAGACAAAAATATTGAGAAAAATGCAATTGAAATTTAAATAAATTTTATTTTTATACATATTTTTCAGTAGGCTATGCATGAAAAAAAAATAACTCAAACTAATACGAAACCTAAATATTTGATAATAACTTTATAAATAGCAAGAATAGAAATTATGCACTATACTGGATGTTTTGGAAATAGTGGGACATGGCTTAACCACAGATTCCTGAGCCCAAGATAAGACGGTTTAGCTAAATTTGCCTTCATAGGAAAGTGCACCGTTTAGCCAGTATTCTGCTTCAAAGTTCATTTGAATGAAATTTGGTACGATAATCCATATGAATATTTGTTATTGTTACTGAGCCACTAGAGTATGAAACTTGGGCGTCACGACCGCATGATTAGCCAATAACCTTTTAATGGCAACGTCAATAACGTAAATTATGGATTTGTAAAAAAAACTAAATTTTTCTGTCTCTGTGTAAGTTATGATATCTGTAACGATTTAGACAGAAAAAAATCTGATGTGGCTAGCACATAACCTCTCGCCAGATATTTTACCTGGTTGTACGCATAAAACGAAAAATATTCGCACTACAAAATAATTCTCACATATATTTGCAAAATCTATGGGATATTTTAATACAAATTATGTACAATACACACATTTTCTTTATATTCAATATCCTGAAATTTTCTTTTTTTTCAATCGTATTATAATATTCATATTATGCTCCTATATACACATTATAGAAGATGTTCATTGTCTTACTAGTACAAAAATGTTGTTATTGTTGTACTAGTAAAAAAATGTTAGTGTGTTAGTTCACCGCTGGCGGCGGCAGTTGTCACAGCAACACAGATTATATTGAAAATTGTTATTTGACAGTTGTATTGTTTTTGTTTTGTAGTGTATAAAGCCAGCTTTGGCTGAAATTGCAAACACTACAGATAAAAAATTCAAAAAAAAATGTCAAAAAATTCTTTGAAACACTTGATGAAAAAATAGTATATGTCATTCGGAGTAGAACGCCCTTTTTGTGTTTTACCCAGCTTGCCTAGCCTCGGCTACCGCCTCGGCTGCAATAGCTGGGTTCAACACAAAAAGACCGCTTTCTACTCCTAATAACATAATATACTATTTTCTAAATTCCTTTTCTTTTTCTTTATATTCGTCATTTTTTCGCAAATTCCTTTTATGTTCTTTTTTACGTATATTCTTTTGCGTTGTTGACTTTTTTTATTTTCATAATCTTCATAATGATGTACAAATATTTTTGACAGTGGCATACAAATATTATTGACAGTGACATTTATGTGTCAATTACAAACATTTGAATTTCTTGCCTTGTAGTAGTTTGATCTGAGATTTATTACATCAAATTATTTTATATGCATTTCTTTATCTCTAAATCTATAGAAGATATAATAATGAATTTATATTTATCGAATAAAGAATTTAACGGTCTTTAATATAAGTATTTACATAAATTTTCGATAAATAATATTTAGATGATTTTTTTCTTGTAACTACTACTTCCGGTTGTCCAATTGTTAGCAAAACTTAAACAACTCTTCCCATTGTTGTTAGATTGAGGAATCCGTAGTTAAAAATGTCTTAAGTCTTATAGTATTTGAGAAATCGTGAATCCAACATCTACACGCACGCACGCACGCACGCTCGCACGCACGCTCGCACGCACGCACGCACGCACGCACGCACGCACGCTCGCACGCACGCACGCACGCACGCACGCACGCACGCACGCACGCACGCACGCACGCACGCACGCACGCACGCACGCACGCACACACGCACGCACGCACGAACGCACGCACGCACGCCCGCCCGCACGCACGCACGCACGCACGTACGTACACACACACACACTCACACACACTCACCCACACACACACACCCCCACACACACACACAAAGGCACGCTAGCACGCACGCACGCACTCACGCACACACACACACAGACACACACACACACACACACACACACACACACAGACACACACACACACACATACACACACACACACACACACACACACACACACACACACACACACACACACACACACATCCACACGTACGGACATCACCGTAAAAATGTTATAATCGGATTCTAGGGACCTTAAAACGTGCTTATTCATTAAAATCTGGATATGCGATTTTTAGCATGAATACAATAATACCTCTCTTCGCGAGAGGTAAAAATGAAATTAAGTGACTGCATGTAATTTTTAAAATAAATTTTACTAGCAGTCTATCCAAATGTCAAACAACGAATTTTTATTAACAGCAACAATTATTTATGAGTTCGAGTTGTCAATATTCTCAAGTTGTTTAGGAGCTAACATTCTTTAATCGGCTTATTATAATAATGGCAGTAAAATACAACCGAACAAAGGGATATGTTACTAGTTTCAAAAAAAATAAATATCATTTTGCTAAAATATCCAAATATGTATTAATGTATTATAATAATACTCCGCCTCCAAAACCATAGTTCTAACCAAAACGCCCAAAATGAAACTGCTACATCCATCTGACAAAATAATGCTGAACTTATCAGAAGCATATTGTAGTATAGTACTCTGTTATTTGGAGTCTAAGCTTTTAATTAGTGAACAAAGATGGCTCTGTCTGAGTGGTGTACCTCTTTACAGCTAGAAGCGTTGTTTGTTGTTTGAAAGTCCAGAGAAAACCCTCCTTATCGTTCTGACGGAATGATATTATTAATTCAGTAAATGGCGCTCGCATTAGCTCTAATTTTACGCATTCGAAATAAAAAAATCTGATGTGGTCAACACATGATATTGGTCGACCTTCCGTCAATTCCATGTTTGAAATAGCAATGAGCTTTTAAGTATAGTATCACTTCCGGTTGATCGTTTGTAAACAAAATCTAATTTGTTGTTCCAATAAATAGAATAGTCTGTAATACCAAATTTTAGATATTTAGATTATATTTTATTACGTTTTTCCTCGAAAATCTGTTAAGAGCTCCAAATTAATTACCACTTTCGGTTAATCATATAGGTATAGTCAAAATCTAATGTTGTTTCAAATTATACACGAGTTTTAAATACCAAATTTGAGAAGTTTTGTAGCATGTTTTAATACATTTTTTCAAGAAAATCTGTTTATAGTTTCCTGTAAAGTAGTACTTCCGGTTTATCAATTTTAGAAAACATCTAGTATGTCGTTCTCATAAATATAAATTTATCTTCTGAAGAACTGTTTCTATTCAGTAGATGAATACAAACTAAAGATTCTTTACCGTCTCTATCTCTAATATTTAATTAAGTACTCTGTTTAATATATATTTTTATTATATTAATTTATTACCATGCAATTATTTATGTGTGTATATATGTGTTGATATTTATGTGTTTATAATGACCTGCTACAAACATTTTATGTAACGTAGTTGAAAATATATGAAATAAATATGAAATAAATATTATTTGAATTCTAGAAAAATATCCGTTTGGTATGATAATTATTTTACTTATAACTTATAATTGGAGCTCTAATGCAAACAAATTACTAAAAAATATTGTCAACTTCTATCACTTTACTGTTTTGATTTGTATAGTATTTTTTTTCTTAGCGAATAAGAGCAGTTGAATAAAAAGAATGAGATCCGAAAATTGGATGGCAAAGAATTCGTTATTTGAATTAATTAAAATACACGAAAGGCACACAAAAGATAAAAATTCTAATAAAAATCAAGCTTATTCTGGCATTTTTTTCGTGAGTTATATATTTTTCCGCGTTTATTTATATTATTGACTTCATCTACGAATTCAACCATGTTCTGAAGAATCTCAAAATTATCAAAAATAGATTGAATCCATTAAAAAAAATTTTACTTACACATATTTAATAATAATTATCCACAATAAATCTTAAAATGAAATTAGGTAAACTCTGTATGCATGACAGGTCTTAAACAAACTAGTTTAACGATTTATACTCAGAACCTCTAGGTTTAATTTATTACCTATTGGTATAAATTGAACCTAAAAATAAAAGTGTTATGAGTACGATTCTTTGCTAAACCTGGTATAAAAAATCTGATGTGGGCAACACATGAAATAGAAAAGTCTGCAATACCAAATTTTGGATTATATTTTATTATGTTTTTCCTCGAAAATCTGTTAAGAGCTCAAAATTAAGTACCACTTCCTGTTTATCATATAGGTATAGTCAAAATCTAATGTTTAAAATTATACACGAGTTTTAAATACTAAATTTGAGAAGTTTTGGATCATGTTTTAATATATTTTTTCAAGAAAATCTGTTTATAGCTTCCTGTAAAGTAGTACTTCCGGTTTATCAATTTTGGAAAACATCTAATATGCTGTTCTTATTAATATAAAAATCTTAAACACGAAATTTGAAAAGTTTTGGATTGTATCAATTTATTTTTCACGAAAATCTATTTAGAGCTTCAAATAAAGTATCACTTCCGGTTTATCAATTTTAGCCAAAATCTAATATGTTGCTTCCCTTTATATAAAAGTCTTAAATACCAAATTTGACAAGTTTTGGAATATATCTTAAAAATATTTTTTACGAAAAGCTGTTGACAGGTTTCGGGTAAAGTATCACTTCCGTATTATCAATTTTAACCGAAATCTAATATGTGATTTCATTTCATATAAAAGTCGTAAATACTAAATTTGAAAAGACTTTGATTATATCAATTTATTTTTCACGAAAATCTGTTCAGAGCTTCAAATAAAGTATCACTTCCGGTTTATCAATTTTAGCCAAAATCTAATATGTTGCTTCCCTTTATATAAAAATCTTACATACTAAATTTGACAAGTTTTGGAGTATACCATAATATATTTTTCACGAAAATCTGTTCAGCGCTTCAAGTAAAGTAACATTTCCGATTTATTAATTTTAACTAAAATCTAATATGTTATTCTCCTCGATATGAAAGTCTTAAATACTAAAATTGATAAGTTTTGGATTATATTTTAATATAATTTTTGATTTAATTATGAGCTTCAAGTAAAGTATCACTTCCGGTTGTCCAATTTTACCCGAAATCTAATCAACTCTTTATATGAATGCAGAAAGCTTAAATACGGAAATATAAATATTTGAAAGTTTGTTATAAGAGTTATCGTGGAGGAAAAAATCGTCACACTCACACACACAGACATCGTAAAAATAGTAAAAACGTGTTGTGGGGACCCTAATTCGTGCTTATTTACTGAAAAATCACAATCGAATTTTTGGACCGATAACATTACCTCCCTTACTTACGGTATGACGGGAGGTAAAAAGGCGGAATACCTCACTGTTTAAAAGGTTTCATAATGCCATTGAAGCTTTGTATATTCTAGCTATCTAGTCAGTAGATATGAAATATAAACTATTTCTTATATGTTTTCCAAATCAGATAAAGATGATACTTGACACTTAACAAAAAATGACAGTAGTTCGAAATTTCAGTGCGAAAACTTGGCTCCAATTTCAGCCAATCAGAGAGTTCAAATCTATGCCCTATTCTCTACAATACGAATTGGTATGATGGAGGAACAACCTATAGGTACTAGGTAGGTACTGCTTTTTATACTTTGGACAGTACAATATAATTTCACTTTGTCACTGCGCATGTAACCTTGAAACGCGTTGCTAGACTTGTCGAGCTGTGCCTAGTGTGCAGGAAGTGAATAAACATTGTGGTTTTTTAAATCATAATTAAAATGACAATTGTTTTGATGCAGATTTCGTTAACGTTAATGATAATATATACCGTAAAACGGGGTGAACAGGATCAGCTGTGTGAATAGGGTCGAAATTTCGTATCTGTCAATTATTTTTTATAACTTCAAAATTCGAAAAGGCCAAAAAGGCTGTGAGTACAAAAGTACTAAGTATACGGGGTGCTGCAAAAAAATATCAAATAATATTATAATTAAACGATAAAGAAGATCTGATGATGCTAATGTTATAGCGAAACTAGTAATCCAATAAAATAATTGTGAAACATAAAACCAAGTATTATTAAAAAATAAAATAAATATCAAATACCCTACAGCGTACTAAAAACGGTGAATTAAGCACCAGTCTTCTGTTTTATATCTGCAAAGTAATTGAAATAAGAAAAGAATTCCAAGGATCCTTTTTAAGAAGTAAATCCACACAAAAATTTTGTGGTTATATATATACACTTTCCATTTGAATTTGAAGATATAATAAGAAAATTGGACCCTCCTGATATATTAATGAAAGTAGCATTAAAATTTAAAATCAATTTACATGACTTTTACACCTAAAAATAATATACAGTGCCTTTCCTGAAATAGCATATAAGTAAAATCTTTATATTATATAAGAATATATATGTTGTTAAAATTTTGATAAACTTTTTTTTCTATATTTAAAAAGTTATTTTGTGACCCTATCCACCATACATAATTTTAAACCGAATATTACGTTGAAAAACACGCCCGATTTTTTTCACACGGACTTGCGGGTGAATAGGGTCACCCACCCAACAAAAAAAAGAATATAAAAAAAGTTATCGATATTTTTTACTTCCTTGTACAAAGTAAAGGAAGTATTGTATTCGCGAAAAATTTCGGTTTCCAAATTTCAACGGAAATATCCATTTTGGCCATCCCTGAATCCATTTTGATTAATTTCGTCGTGACGTCTGTACGTACGTATCTCGCATAACTCAAAAACGGTATTTAGGACTTCCATAACATCTAGTTGTGCACCTCCCTTTTTGGTCATTACATAATTTCCAGAAAAGGTACTTTATTTGAAGCCTATAATAGATTTTAACGAAAAACTGTATTAAAATATAATCCAAAACTTTTCAAATTTAGTATATAAGACTTTTATATCAATTGGAATAACATAGCAGAATTTGGTTAAAACAGGCTAACCGGAAGTGATATATTACCTGAAGTTGTTAACAGTTTTCCTTGAATAAAAAGGTTTCATTTTGATTTTAGAAATAAATGCTTCAAATAAGAGTTTTAGAGAATTAAATTCTGCGTCTAGCACATCAAGTATTATTAAATTAGCCCTTTGTATAAGCGAGATATGTAAATTTAAAACTTATTTTCTTTTTGGTTTTTGTAATTAATGAATCCCTAAATTTTGGATCTTTTCCTGCTCAATTCAAAACTTCACTAGTTACACCCGTGCATAAAAAAGGCAACAAAAATTACATAGAAAATTATCGACCTATATCCATTGTTCCTGCGTTTTCTAAAGTTTTTGAGAAAGTCATGTACTCTCGCATAGTTCGTTTCATAAACTCGCATGATATATTATCACCATCGCAATTTGGCTTCTGTAAAAACAAATCCACTACACACGCCTTATTTTGCAGTCTTGGTAGTGTTCTTGATTACCTTGATAAAAAATTCTATACTGCTGGAATTTATTTTGATTTAGCTAAAGCCTTTGATACCATCAATCACGGTATATTGCTTGATAAGTTGTCTGATTACGGTATTCGTGGTAATGCTTGGCACTGGTTAAAGTCCTATCTGCAAGGTAGGTCTTAAGTTGTATGTGCTAAAATTGACGGAAAAAAGTACTTTTCTGATTCTCAGTCTTCATTAACAGGTGTTCCCCAAGGAAGTGTTCTTGGCCCCCTACTCTTTCTCTTATATATCAATGACCTTCCAAATATGTTTAAAAATGCTGATATTTGTTTATTTGCTGATGATACTTCTCTTATCGTCTTTACCTTGAGCATACCTGAACTTAATAATAAAATACAAGAATGTGTGGATATTATGAATTTTTGGTGCAATGAAAATGCTGTAGTCCTGAATGCTGAAAAAACACAGTTAGTTCAGTTTATGTTAAGGGGTAATATTTTTAATATTTCAGCTCAATTTGACAATATAACAATCACTCCGATACCCACAACTAAGACCTTAGGTGTCCATGTTGACTACAATTTTCATTGGGTTCATCATACCCAGTATCTCATAAAAAGACTCAACTCGTCATGTCACGTCATAAGACGCTTGCGTAATTATGCCAGTGTGGATTTACTTAAACTGTACTATTCTGCACATGTCTTTAGTATCTTGTCATACTGCATAATTTGCTGGGGTAATTCCATTCATTCTATCAATGTCTTTAAAGTGCAGAAAAGTATAGTTAGAGCCATGGTTGGTTGTACTCCCACTACATCGTGTAGAGATATCTTCCCACATCTTGGTTTACTAACCCTTCCCTGCATATATATTTACCATTGTGCTCTTTTCATTAAAAAAAAATCCGTCATCTTTTCTTACTGTTAAACAGGCTACTGGATTGTATAATACACGCAATGTTAATAATTTATACATTCCAAAATTTCGAACAAGTAATTTTCATGACAATATTTCTTATATGCCGATTAAAATATATAACAATTTGCCACAAGAGCTGAAAGCTATTACAAGCATATTTTCTTTTAAATTAAAACTAAAAAATTTTTTGATTGAAGTGTTTTTATTCTATTGATGAGTTTTTGAAAAATTAAATGTTTGATATGCCACATTTACTTTTTTATGTAATATATGCTTCATGATTTTATTATGTGAATATTTTCTTAATTAATTATTTGCCACTAATTTTATTTTATATATATTTTGTACAGGGCCGGATACGAGGTCTAAAGCCGACCCGGGCAAATAGTAGCAGACCGGCCCGAATTAAAAATTAATTTCAATTTGAAAAAAGAATCATTTTAAACTATTGTTCTTGATTGGATTCTAGAATATCTACCACCCTTGAAATTCCATTTTTTTTGTTGCAATGAAGTAACCCAAAATTAAAGCGCGGACGCAGATATTTTTATTATTTTTTTGCAGAAATAAAGTCAGATTTACCTCATCTAAAGGCTCTTGTGAAAATTATGACTTCTTCGTTTCCAAATTTTTAAAAAATACTTGAACGTAAAGTCACCTAATGCTGAACTCAATTTGGAAAAATTCGGGTGGTGCATGCATTTTATAGGTATTTCGCGCCGAAATTATTATTAGTCCGTATTTTTGAAAAAAGTGACTATATCGCTTGCAAATTAAAAAATACTTTAATGTAATATTAACCCAACGCACAGAACTCAATTTGACGAAACTCGGATGGTTATACATTCATTTTATAGGAATTAAACCCTTTAGAAATAAATCCAAGATGACTATAAAAATTGCTTTCCACGCTATATTTTTTGTGGAATTCAGTGTTTTTATTGGTTTTAAAAATATATTCCGGGTATCTACTTTTTTATGGACCATAGGAAAAACAATGGTAAATTTTTTATATGGCTTTGAATTCTTCCCTATTAATTTTAGAACCAAAGTGTAAATACAAAAAAAATGTTAAGAATTAAAAACTGTAGCAAAAGAGTCTAAATTTATTGATATAATAGATTTTTGTTATGAGGCAAACATAAAATAAAATATTTGTCTTTAAGCAAGACAGAACATACAATTCAATGGTCGTATTGTTTCACTTTGACGTCTGTGATGGTAAATGTATCCATGATTACTGATAAATAAATTAATGAATTTAATAATTATTAAAACTTTGTGAGAGATGTCATCTGCGATACTTAAGATATACAACTGTTTAACATTTTGTGCTATTGTTCGTGGCTCACTGTAAATAGCTAACGAAATGCATGCTAACAATAATTTTGGACTTGTTAACCGCAGATTTTAATTTTGAACATTTTTGTATTTACACTTTGTTCTAAAATTAATAGGGCAAAATTTTAACATTGTATTTCCAATGGTCCACAAAAACAGTAGACACCCGGTATATAACGATCAAAATAAAATTCTTGACTGGTAGGTATTCTAGACTAGCCGTTTTTGCTCAGATTAAAAAATATTTTTTGTTTTGATTATTTATTTAAAAATTGCAGTAAGGTCGGCCCAATTTAAGGTTCGGCCCACCGGGCATTTGCCCGGTTGCCCGGTGGCCGTATCCGGGCCTGATTTTGTATGTGTACCTTTATATGTTTTTATTCCTTTTATGAATGTATTGACATTGACAAGCCAATTGTATTTCTGTGTGAATCTTATGGCAAATAAATATTATTATTATAATGAAGCTTGCTATGGATTAGGACAAAAAATAACAAAAAAAAAAAAAATAATAAAAAATAGATGTTAATGTCAAATTACGTCAAATACGTGCAATTTTATAATTGAGTCTATACTTCATCTTCATATTGGTCTTGCGTACAAGGAAGTCGTGTGGTGTCCACATCAGATTTTTATTTTTAACATAAGCATTTGTAAGTACAAACAAAGACTCAACTTTTGCGTCAAAATTCAAAGCCGAAGTGCTTTCCATTTCAAAGTTACAGAGCTTCAAAGATCAAAAGTGACCCTATCCACCCCGTTTTACGGTAGTTAGTATATTTATTGTAAAGGGCATTTACATGGCATTACATGCACTTTAAAGCGAGTTCATTAATTCACATGAATAAATGTAAAAGTGATAACATTTTATTCAATAAAAACAAATACATATATGTAACATCACATATTAAATACAAGTATACAATTAATTGTCTAATAAAGACAATACATTCAAATCAAAATGAAACATTTTTATTAAAAATAAATAAACTGTGCTGTGCACATACATTTATTCTAAAGCTATACATAAAAAAACATTTATACTACACCATTAATGCTATATTTGTACAAAATACCATTATTATAAATGCAATATTTGTGCGTAAAATAAATATACATATATTTACATAAAAATAATATCACATATCGCCAATTAGGAATAAACATTTTGTTTATTCATATCGTTGTATGCTAACATATATTAACAGCCAGACAACAATATTATTATGAAAATTTACATATAGCACACACAATTTTGAATTTTACTTGTATATATTATTGTGCATACAATACAGTCTATTTAATATGAGCGTTTAACTCTTTTGGTAGAGTAAATATAAAATCACATCTATCTATACAAATTTATAGCAAATTTAATACAATAATTTCGTTGGAGAATTATTTCAGCTTTCGGGAGAGGTTACACACAATATCAGTGTGTAGATTATCCGCATTGTACATGAATATTTTTACTTTGCTGCAACTGTGGAAATACTAATTTAAAATTCATACTAAAGCAACATTACATTACATCTCCAATCTTTTGATCTTGCAATACGTAATCAGTTTGTCACGAACTTGGAATAAGAGTGATAAAAAGAACTCTAGTGACGAGGTGCATATAATTTTTGATTTAAAATCAGTGGCGGCTCCTGAGGTGAAAAGTAGGTGAAGAGATATTTATGAAGGGTGCGGGGGGGGGGGTTTGTATATTGGCAGTTTTCTTTTCTTTTCCATTTTTATTGATTTCGCAATTATGTTTTAAAAATTATAGTGAAAAATATAAATGTATGCGTACATACGTTTGTATATTGTTTTTTACAATTTCCTCACCTCTTCCCGAGATTCAATTTCTAATGTACTGTAATATCTAAGCCATATTTTTATATCTATGTATATGTATGTGATGTAAACTAAAACTTGTAAGCAACACAATTGGAAATGTACGTCGTTGTATTAGTATTACTTTTTGAAAGAATTTTTAAATCTTATTTAAAGATGTGTTGAAAAGAGACGCACGTAGGTGAAAAAAGAAAATTGGGAGCTAAGGAATATCAACCTCCATCTTCATAGTTCTTCATAGAACCCATTTAGTCGTAAATTTTTGAACGATATTGTTAGCTTTTGTAGAATACTGTGGATTTTTAGTTTTTTTTTGCATTGGTTCTTTTCTTTTCTCATATAGAAGTCTTGCAAATGATGAAGTTCATTTGATGAATGTTCAACAGGATATTTATCTCCATATTTGTAAGTTACGGGAAGTTCTGTATCACCTGAGTTATTGTTATTCGAAATACAAGCATTAAGAATTTGCTCTCCATGAAATTCTACAGAAACATATATAAGAAAAATTTATAAATATTATTATATGTATAAAAAGTAATTCATGTTCATAAGATACTTTACGGGTTCTCTGTTAATTAAACATACAAAAATTCAAATAATGCGGGATCAAAAATTTTGTATGTCACGACAGCTTTTAAATTTTTCAGTTTGACGTTTAAATTTTCCATTAATTTTTTTGGCATTGCCTTGTATAGGCATTTACGAAAATTCTACCGGTGAACAGTTACCGGTATATGTCGGTAAACATCAGTGGCCTGTTTCATAAATAAATACTGGGGTAGATACCAATAAATCACCGGTAAATCACCAGTATTTTCTAAATTTTGTTTCATAAAGCTACTTATGTAAAAAATAAAATACTGCAGTATACATCAAATTTACTCTAGTATTTACTTAGGTACAAATAATTTTATTTCATAAAAACTACATGTCGAAATTTACTGCGGTAAATTAAATTCAGAAATTACCCCAGTTCGAAAGTGCGTAAAATAAAGATAAAACAGTGTTAAACGTTTAATATAATATATTTAATAATGTACTCCACTGATTCAAGTGATAGTGAGGAAGAAATACAAGTAAGAAGGCAGAGAATTTTCAGAAAACGAGTAAATTATGAATTTTTTGAAATGACGTATGAATACAATGAAAGGTTTAGATTAAGTTTTGAACAATTTAGTTCGGTTTTAAATAGTATTGAACCGTATTTGCGATACAACACAAAAAGAAATTGTGCTTTAACTGCAAATCAGCAACTGCAAATAGCATTGCACTGGTTTGGAACAGGTGCTCAATATCTCGCAATTGGTGATATGCACGGTGTCTCAAAAGCGTCTGTCTGTCGTGCAATTAAACGTGTGGTTGTGGGTATAAATAACATTTTATTTCGACAACATGTCAAGTGGCCGAATAATATGAACGAAATAATTCGAAAATTTCACCAAATTGCTGGTATGCCACTAGTGTGCGGTGCTTTGGATGGTACTCTTATAAGAGTTGATGCTCCTGAACATGAGGTCGCATTTGTTGACCGACATGGAAAACATTCTTTAAATATTATGCTTGTTTGTGGACCAGAATACATGTTTTATTATTGCAACGCAAATTGGCCTGGGAGTGTAAATGATGCCAGAGTTTTAAGAACAAGTGCTTTATACAGAAGAATGGAAGAGGGTTGGCGACCTTTCCCTGATGGAGTTTTACTTGGAGATTCTATTTATCCTCTAAAATCTTGGCTTATATCTACAATAGTAAGAAATCCAGAAAATCCAGCACAAATACATTTTGCAAGAGCGCACAAGAAAACTAGACGAATTATAGAAAACTCAATAGGAATTCTTAGAGAAAAATTTCCGTGTCTAAATTATTTACGCTTAAGTCCTACATATGCTTGTAATGTGATAAAATGTTGTGTCGCGCTTTGTAATATAAGTAAAAATCCGGAACATTATAATAACCATGACAATGATAATTTCGAAATGCAAAATGAAGAAGAACAAGAAGAGGAAATTCAAGTAGATAATAGAGCAAATGAAAAACTTAATTTCTTTTACAATAATTTTATTTAAATTTACTACAATTAAGAAATATTTGTTTGTTAAATTTATAAATTAAATATAAAAAAATCAGTTTTTATTTGAACCTCTATAACAATTTATTTTGTAGTCGATTCGTCAATTATATTTACAATTTCACTGCTTACATTCATCAATTTTTCTTTTTCCATTATTTCTAATTTTAGTTTATAATTTACTAATTTCAAATTTTCAATTTCTAGTTCTAATTTTTGTCTTTTTAATTTGTCCATAGCCAATTTATTGTTAATAATGTCTTTATTATTTATACTATTGCTTATAAAAACCCGTTTTTTACTTTTGTTCGTGGACCCCTTTTCAATATTTTCATTTTCTTCTAATGCCGAAATATTTGGAATTGTGGAACATGAAGGCTCTGTATGTTCAGTGAAAGAAGAAGGTAGTGTAAATTCCTCTACAATGAAATTTTCTTCTTCAAACGAATCAGCTACATTTAAACCCCTAATGACTGGTGATTCTCTCCCAATTATTTCTAAAACTAATTTGTCTATGTCGTCAAATTTAGCTTCTTCTCCTCCAACTGAACCAGTTTGTCTTTTGTTGTTCATTTTAGCCTTAAAAAATACTACATGTTACAAAAGTTAAATAAATATAAATTAAAACGGCTTGAAGCTTGAACGCTTGCATCTGAGTGTAGTTACAATATAAGAAATTTTATAAAAGTATGTATTTACCATTGTTTTTTTTTTCTAATATTGCCCCAGGTATTGTCTCTCAGGAAAGCGTAGTCCTTATCATTCGTCAATAATCCCAAAGAAACCCCAAAATCTTTAATTTCATTCCACTTCTCCTGCTTTTCATTTCTCGTTAAGTTATTTGAAAATTTGCCAAATAGAACGTCTTTATACTTCAGTATTTCCTGAAGGAAACTAACTTTTTTCAGAAAATTACTATTTCTTTTTGACATTGTCAGATAATTTTATGACAGGATGAAAAATACCGCAGTAATTTTTTTACAGCAGTATGTTCACTTTTATGAAACAATTATTTGTACCTAAGTAACGTCGAATCTACTTGGGTAAATACATGGGTATCTACCAGTGGCGTGCGGTGAAATTTTGGTCGGGTATGCGCCAAGGATAGGAAATAATTTATAATTTTTGTAATTACGATATTTATTGCATACATTAATATAACAGAAAAAAATCAATGTTAATTAATATATCTATTTGTAAATAAATTCCATTTTTCTTTCTTTTTTTTCAAAATTCTTGAGTTATTTCAAAATGAAAATTATCTGTAATTTGTATATCGCATAGTTTTCAATGGATGATCGTTTGTATGATTTTATGCGCTTCAAAGTCGAAAATTAGCGTTCAACCAAAGCTGTAGAACGCGGAAGTGTCAGAAACCGCGAATGTTTATGAATTGCTACTGAATAACAATTTAAATTTTTAAATCCTTGTTTGTTCCAAACAGTTATATCAAAATAATTTTTCAAATGATGCTGATCCACATAACCAGGAAACTTTTTCATATTCTGTTACATGAAAATGCCACGTAAATCTTTTACCTTTGTCCTTATGGACCGTTTTTAAATTATTTAATTTAGAAGTAGGTTTTCCACTTTTGATAATTTCATTTTTCTCGTTAAATGCTCTTCTCGAAAATGGCTTTTCTATTAATTTTTTTATAATGTTACCTAAAAATATGCGTAGTGTAACAAAAAAATATCTTATTCTGTAATTCTGTATGGTGGATGCATCATCATACAAAAATTACTACAGCAAAATATACTCGGGTAAGCGATGAATTTAGCGCTTACCGGCTTACCTACAGCGTGCACTCCCTACTGCTTATTTCTCGCAGTTCCTCAAGCGTCGCCCTGCCCCGATCCGTCGACAAGTCATGCGGCAGAGCCTAGCGCTACCCATTAGCTTTTTTCTAGTGTTATTCAGTTATTCATATTATACAAGTAGAACTAAATAAAATTTAAATGTTATAGAATTTATCTTACATATAATTTAAAGTTTTTACATGTATTATGTAAAAAAAATAACATTATAAAATTTAATTAATTTCTAAATACGAATGGGTATGCGCCGCATGCCCCGCATACCCTGACCGCACGCCACTGGTATCTACCTACATTTTATGAAACACGTATATATACCCAAGTATTTTTTAAAACTTACTTGGGTAAAATACTGAAGTATTTACTAGTGTTTTATGAAACATGCCACTGTTTACTAAGTTACAGCTACCGGAATCGATATTTTAAGAACGCAAGTGGTAAACAGGGTAGATTCATAACCTTAATAACCCATGAAAAACAGTTGAAAGTTTGAAACAGATTTGACATTTGACGTAATTAAATATTATCACTTGACAGCACTACCTTTTTTGAGGTTAGATTTTTCATTTACCGCATTTACTGGCTGAATTACTCGATCCACAAATCATGGATCCGGTAGATGGATCTGGTAGATACGGTACAATTTTCGAACACGGTAACTAGTAACCATTCGTGTTTTCGAACGCAATCGGTAGATGCGGTATCTACTGGTAGAATTTTCGTAAATGCCTTATGTTACGTCTTCGTCATTTTTCTGATTTTGCTGCCCTCTGAAGAAATATGCAAGGAACTATTTTCCCCATACTCCGTTAACCCCTCATCGCCAAGAACTTTGTTCTATTACTGATAACAAAAGAAGTTAGAGAGGGGCATCTCCAAAATAATAAAGAATTCGAAAAATTGTGTATTTTTATTAGTGTGTTTATTCTTTTATTTATCTATGATGTGTAATACGTGAATGATAATACGTAATAATTAATTTTTTTTAAATAACAGGGGGGGGGCACATGCCCGAGTGCCCCCCCTCTAAATCCGCCACTGCATGTAGATGATTACACATGTCCGGCTGTGGTTCATTAATTCCGATATAAACCACAAGTATATCCCATATATTTTTAAATTTTAAAATTTTAAATCGGACAAAACCTAGATAATTGTCGGTAATCCGCAAGTCTCAATTGTATTGCAGAGGAAATTTTAACAATAATTGGCGGTTTTGAATAACAAATTTATCTAAAACCATATACGAATAATTGCGATGATAATTAAATGAGACTTTAATTTGACAAATGTTATATTCGTCTAATTTTAGTATTTATTTCAATGTCGCTTTTGTATGAATTGATATTTGTAGCAGCAGTACATAGGAGATTTTGAGAGATATAAATGATTTCAAATCATAGTGAAATGAATTTCTCACTTGTATGATAGTTCATTTGATATCAAAATAAGTTTATTTATTAGTAATAATCTAATAATATGATAATGATATTGTTTTTATGATATAGTGTATATGATAAATCAAATGATCTTTTAATTTGGTTTATTTCTCAAAATCTCCCCTACCACTTATTATACCCCTCCCATCAGCTCTTATCCTTTTCTCTCCTTTGTATTTCCTTCATATATATAGTTAATTCATCTTCCAGAGCTCCATTCTCAATGTCTCTAAGGCTGCTGTTGCTGACTTCGTACGAGTCGATGTGAAACTTAGCGCTAAGTTCACCCTTGTTCTCACACTGTTCGCTGATTGGCGAAGGTGTGTAGGGCTGCAGCTTCTTGTCGTCCAATGACCTTCGAGCTAGACATTGGAACCAGCTTACTAGCTTGGAGGATCTTCGAGGAGAAGAGTCGTACATGTTGAGTTTGTTGAGGGAGACCACGTAGTAGTCGGGCTTGTTTTGGGGGTTGGCGGTGACGTCATTTTGGGGGCTGCAAGAAGAAACAGAAAAGCATTAATATCTTACTGCAATTATACCAGTATTATAAACTGTTTTTATACAATTATTTTTGTAACATTTAGAACAGTGAACGGATTCAATGGAGACTTATACAATTCAATGTTTTCGGACGCTATCTAGTGAGTAAAAAAGTATTTAATATGTAGTTATGTAGTGAGCAAGATTTAGCTCTACAGTTTGACATTTATCATGTGATCCACCGCGTGACTACAACAACTGTTCTTTGAAAGGAAATGTAAACATGTCAGACTGAACATATTTTTACCTCCCGCTACCCTTGGTGAGGGAGGTATAGGGATCGTGCTAAATATCGCATATCGAGATTTTGGTAAATGACCACGTTTTAAGGTCCCTAGAATCCAATTTTAACATTTTTACGATTATGTCTGTGTGTATGTGTATGTGGATCCTCCACTCTAACTCAAATACTATAATTCAGAAAATTTTGAAACCTTGTATTTCGAACTTTTTCTGTAATGGAAAGAGCCCGTTAGATTTTGGTGTAAATCGGATAACCGGAAATAGCACTTTATTAGAAGCTCAAAATAGTTTTTCTTCGAAAAATGCCTTTAAATGTTATTTTTTCGACATTAATGTTATTATAAAAATTAAAGATAAACATTAATGTTATTATAAAAATTAAAAATTATTACATTTTCTATAGATTTGCATTAATAATTTTTCTACATATTATATGAATAAATTTATAAAATTATCTATAATTTAAATCCCGGAGCCTTCGCTTTAAACAAACAGTACTCCTTGGCAGTTATTCAAATGTATGTAACTGACAGATAAATGTCACTGTCAAAGAACTAATCATTTCAAATTAATAATAGTAACGTTTTAAAAAGAAAAATGTAAACAGAATAATAGGAAAGGAAATCAATAGTTTCCAGCATATGTAAATATGTAGGTATGTATTTAGATTAATAAAAATTAACGATTCGCCAAAAAGTTTAAGCTAATTCTCATTTTTGGATTAGTGAATTCTATTTTATCCATGTATTTAAAATTTAATCATCATTTTATTATCAAAAATTTAGTTACTTGGATTAGATTAGACTATATTTTAAGAAATAAACTGCCAAAATTAAAGAAAAATTCGCTAATCCAAAAGTAAGTAAATAAATAAGTAAATAAATATATCATCACGGCTTATTACCCATTGCTGGGTGTGCCAATCTGCTTTGTACACAGATATCGGTAATGATGAAATATTTGATCCGTGCAGGCGCTTAACAGTCGTCACCTCACGGGCACTCATTGCTGGCGTTGAGAGTGCACCACAGGATTCAATTTTGTACCATTTAAAATTGAAAATATTTGGCGTTGGTCGGGACTGAACCCGGTTGCAAAAATTAAATGTCCCACTAGTTGACATTCGTTACCCACAATTGTCAAACGTTCCGATTTCCTTTTGAAACGTAATTAATTTTGTAAGTTAAGTAGTTTTGCATTTTTAATTCAGTTAAAATGTGCATTCCGCGAACTGCCTTTAGAGCTATGATTTTCTATGTCTATAAAAGACAGTTAGGATACCACAAAAACCATGAAAATTTGATAGCAGTTTTTGGTGATGCTGCCCCGTTATTATTCGCTGTTAGTCATTGGTTCCGCGAATTTCGACGAGGGCGAGAGCTGCTAGAAGACGAAACAAGAGGTCCTACGGATTCTGCCTCTTCAAAAAATGTTGATCGTGTGGCAAGTCAATCGAAATATTACTTATAGGGTGATTCAGGAGGAAGTGAAGATTGGATCCTCCGCGGTGAATACCATTTTGCATAAACATCTTGGGGTAAGAAAGCTAGCAAGCCGTTGGATACCGCATTTGCTCTCAGATAGTCAAAAACAGGATCGAGTACACTGGTGTAAATTTATGTTGCAAAAATTTGACGGAGGAGCTTCCAAGCAAGTGGCACATATTGTAACAGGTGACGAATCTTGAGTATACAGTTACGACCCTGAAACTAAACAGCAGTCTAGTGTTTGGGTATTCGAAGATGAAGACTTGCCCACAAAGGTAATTCGTGGCGGAAGCGTTGATAAGAAAATGATTTTTTTCCGCCGAAGTGGTCCTGTTGCTGTTATTTCACTTGATCGCAGAACTGTTAATTATGAATGGTACTGCGAAGTGGCTTTACCACAGATGTTTGCAGAATTACAAACAGGTCGCCGTGGCAACTTCATATCATACATTTAATGACAATTTAACAGTTAGGTAAGTTTGTATTTGCTTCTACTTATTGTAACATTGTAAGTCATTTATAAAAAAAATTTCATGTAGCTGATGATGGGCGGATGATCGCCCGAAACGTCCTAATATTTAAATGTTTATATAAATAAAGAACTTGGAACCTAAAGGCCTTTCAACAAATTATTTACTCTACATTATGGTTCCCGTCCAACAACTTATGTCATTTGACGTGTATAAGACTGTCATCATTACCTAGCTTTTATGAGGAAAAAAATGAAAATTTACGCGATAAATTGAAAATCTAAAAAATCCCGGACGCTATTAATCCGCGATATTGACGATTAACATGGGAAACAGATTTATTGAATGGGGATCCCAAGCAATATAAGAGTTACAATGTCAGTAAATTAGACAAAAGTTACCAGAGCAGAAGACCGTTTAATGGTGTATCGTTATTTGAGAAAAAATACATAGATATAGACGAAAACGGTAAATTTTGAAATGGTTTATTTTTAAAAATAAATACAATTTTTTTTGAAAGTATTTTATTTATTAGCAAAGATAACTGTAATGGATGTATAGAATTAGCAGTTATCTAATATGAAAATCGCGTCTCAAACACGTATATTTTGGCCGAGATTTAGGACGTAGATTAAATATTGCGCATATGCGAAGTATGGATTACGAAGTTAATGAATTTAAATATTAAAATTATATATATATATATATATATATATATATATATATATATATATATATATATATATATATCAATAATCATTTTTAGAACATTTTCTTTGTTGTAATCAAATCATATTAATAGTGAATGGTGAATACTATAAATTTTGAAACCTTGTATTTCGAACTTTTTCTATTTTGGAAGAGTCCATTAGATTTTGGTGTAAATCGGATAACAGGAAATGGCACTTTACTGGAAGCTCAAAATAGTTTTTCTTCGAAAAATAACTTTAAATGTTATTTTTTCGAGATTAATGTTATTATAAAAATTAAAGATTATTAAATTTTGTACAGATTTGCATTAATACTTTTTCTACATATATTATGAATAAAATTATATTTAATCCCAGAGCCTATGCTTTAAACAAACAAAACTCCTTACGCAGTTATTCAAATTTATGTAACTGACAGATAAATGTCACTGTCAAAGAACTAATAATTTCAAATTAATAATAGTAACGTTTTTTTAAAAAAAAGTAAATACAACAATAGGAAAAGGATTCAAAACAGTTTCCAGCATAAGTAAATATGTAGATATGTATTTATGTTAATAAAAATTAACGATTCGCAAAAAAGTTTAATCTAATTCTCATTATTGGATTACTGAATTCTATTCTATCCCGGTATTTAAAATTTAATCTACATTTTATTATCAAAAAAGGTAGTTACTTCGATTAGATTAGACTATATTTTAAGAAAATTAGAGTAAAATTCGCTAATTCAAAAATAAGGATTAACTTAATCTTTTTTGTGACTTGGGCGGTTAATGGCGAGGGATATTGTGGTGGCCACACCAGATTTTTTGTCTATGGGCCGCTTAAAATTTAAGCCTTGTTGGTGCAATTGGGTATACTTAAGTTTAAGTATAATCCCAAAAGTTAAGGCGACAAAAATTGTTTTTAAAAATGACAGTTGTAGAATTTAACTCCAACCTTAGGTATTCTGTTTCGTGAATAGATCTCATACTAAAAATTTTAATCCGTAATAAAAATGGAGTTAGTTATTATAACTCTGAATTTAATCATTTTTATGAATCTGGTAACGAAAGCCTACTATGTGAAAAGTGAAACGTCACACCAAACCACACCGAACTTAAAAACTAAATTTTATATCTACTACATAGATTTTGTACATGCCCGTTGAGCACGTATTTCTTGAATACATTGGTTTATGGCCGGGGTAATGATGGGGTTTGGGGTGAAGACAGGGACAGAAGTAAGCCTATATTAGCATGTAATTTTCTTTGATTTACGCTACGCTTGTTCTCTGATTAAGGCCAGACTCTTGAATTGTGTTATATACTTGATCTACAATCAGTTCTTTAACATTTTTTTCTCTTTATCACATTGAAAACAATTAACTAAGTACGAGATATGATAGTTACAAGTTTAGACCGGGCCCTTTCGCTCGCCGGGGCTGTGGCGATCGCCATACATCGCCACAATGGCCAGTCCTACGCTGGGGTTACTATGCATGGATATCTTACAGGCGGTGTGCACAAAAGTAGTCAGCGCCGACAGCGGACAAAAATGACAAAATGGTTACTCATTGAAACATAGCAAGGTTATGTTTTATGTCAGAATAATTTTGCAATTTCTATTTTATAAAATATTTGCAATGAATGCGAATGATAGGACGTCAAATATAATGTGATGCAGTAGCCAGTGGGAGATGTAGTAATTCTTACAAAATTACCGATTGAAGTATCAAATTTTATAAATTTCCTAGAAATTATATGAGGAACAGATGTATAAGAAAATAACTTTACAACAGATATCTTCTACTAACTTGAAAAATTCATTTAGGTATACTCATTTTCTCATTGTAAAAGATACTTATCATATGAATAAAATTCCAACAATGGTCGTCTGATTGCAATAATGAATTATATAAAAATGTGTTTCTTAAGTTAATATTTGAACAAGATATAATACAAAAACAGAAAATTGTCTTAAAATTATATAATACTTGTAGTTGTATGAAATAGATGTCTATTTTTGAAATAATTCGTCTATTTATTATAGATTTTGTACATGTAATAATGTAATGTTAATGTTAAAGATAGAAATTTACATGGTTCGTATTTTCGTGTAGTATTTTCTTTTCCGAGCTTGTGCAACTGATTCTACTTAGAGCCTGGTATATTTTCAATGAAGAATCTTCTTCATTTATTGCGAATATAAAAGAAAGATGCTAACATCATACACTGATATCGTGATATGTAGAAATTTTCTTCTTTCCAATCATTCAAGTTTTCCAACTTTTTAATCTCATTTTCCATGTATTGTGCAACTTGTAACATTTAACTAATATCATAAATTATAATATAAATTTAAATATGATAAAATGGTTTACAGAAATTACACATATTATGAGAAAAATTATATTTTCTGCCACAGTACATTCGCTGGTATTTTGACTTTTTTGACTGTCACATCATATTTGTAGCACTTTAAATATTTTCTTTGTTCATTTCAATATACTATGATGTATAATATTCATACATAATAGCATAGACTAATATCACAGTGATATTAGTCTATGATAATAGCAACAATTCAAAATAAAATTGTAAATTGTATCACTTTCTCTAAATGTCAAAATTGATTCGGTAATCAAAAATGCCAATGTAGCCGTTAGAGGCGCTGACGCTCAAAATGTGCACATCGCCTATAACCAACATTTTGAAAGTAACATCATTATACTTGCAACATGCATTTATGTTTGATTTAGATATTAAAATGGTTGTACAATATTGTTCTGTGCGGTCCTGCGAGAAGAACACTTTGAGAACTAAAAATAAATTTTTTGTTGGTATTCTTATGGGTCAAGATGTAATAAAAAAGGGAAAGATGGTATAAGGCAATAAATACTCCAAAAGTTTCCGATACTACTCTTGCTTTGTGCATAAACGTCAAATGTAGTTCCATTTTTACTCGGTAGGTGACACTACGGTCGCAAAATTATGACTTTTGAAATTTTATATAAACTGTACAACTAGAAACTTATGTGACAAAATATATATTTCCGTAAGTAGTTTTAAGTGTACTTTCTGAAAAAATAAAATAAATTAGATAATATAAGTAATGATTTAAAAATAAGTTAAAGGAATTTCTAATACCTCTTCTACAAATAATTTATTAAAAAGTTAATTGCTTTTGTAAATTTTTTGTTTCACGTACGAAATTTATTACAAAGTTGTATAAATTCTTATTGCGAAAATAAATGACTTCCTTCTTTACGCTGATGATTTAAAGTTTAATAAATCTATTACATCTCCTACAGACTATTATGAATTGCAAGATGATTTAGAACGAATGCAAAACTACTGCAAATTGAATGTTTTATCTTTAGTTTGAGAAATGTCATGTAATAAGTTTTACTACGCGTTCTGCAAATTACGTTTTCGCAGAATATGGATGAGCCTAATTTGGAACGTAAAGTAACTCTACCCGAGATTTAGGTGTAATAATGTATTCATTAACGAACATATTGTTCTCATGGATAAAAATCTGATGTGGCTAACACTATACCTCCCGCAATTTAATTTTCATTAATTTTAATACTCGTATATACCTACATTTATGCTAAAACTGTATTAAATTTAATTCCATATAACTATTGTTCTATTTACTATTTTCTTTTTAAAATGTTACTATTATTAATTTAATAATAATTCTTTATTGTATATCAAGTTTTTTGTACAACTTATTACAATTCATGATTATATGGGGGTGAGTCAATTTTTCATATATATATATATATTTATAACATCGATGTTCTTACCTTGAGTTGATGAAGATGGGATGATGAAAGACACACACAAGAACCATGCCTTATCCGGGATTCGAACCCGGGACCCTGGGAGCGTGATGCGATAGCGCTACCGCTACTCCACCTGGGTTGGCTGTACTATTATTAATTTCAAATGATTAGATCTTTGACAGTCACATTTATCTGTCAGTTACATACATTTGAGATCTGAACTGTGTTACCAAGGAGTTGTGTTTGTTTAAAACATAGGCTCAGGGATTTAAAATATAGATAACTTTATAAATTTATCCATAAAATATATAGAAAATGTATTAATGCCAATCTGTAGAAAATTTAATAATCGTTAATTTTTGATAACATAAATCTCTAAAAAATAACATTTAAAGATATTTTTCGAAGAAAAACTATTTTGAGCTCCAAGTGCCATATCCGGTTATCTGACTTACACCAAAATCTAAAGGTTTCTTTCCATAAGAATATAAGGTAGAAATACAAGCTTTCAAAATTTCCAGAATGACACATACACACACACACATACATACATACAGTCATACAGACATAATTATAAAAATAATAAAATCGTATTCTAGGGACCCTAAAACGTGCTTATTCATTAAAAACTCATCAATGAATTTTTTGACCAAAGGCAATACCTTACTTACCTAAAGGTGACGGAAGGTAAAAACAGTTTATATGGTTTAGAAGGAACAAAATTCATAATAAAATGGGACATTAGTTTCTAGCTAGCATTGTTTCCCCAAAGTATTTTTAAAATTCTGCATTTTTGTTACCAAATTATTGAGTTTACATCTAGTTTGACATATTGTATAAACGATGTGTAAGATACGAGATGTGGACGCAGCTTTACTTTTCAAATGTTTTGATTTGATTAAAGTATTTTGCGTATTTTAATGAATTTTTCTCAAAAACAAATTTATAACTACTTATTTATAATTTTATTTAATGAATAATACAATTAAATATCTCAATATTTTTGCGTTCATATGTTGAATATACTTTTGTAATTTATTTTTTAAGAACGACAAGTCTGATCAAATGGTTTAAATTCAAACTACTGAGAGTGACTGCAGTTTACCCGCGTTCGTCGTTGTTAACGTTGTGTTTAAGTGATTTTCGTTGAAAAATGTTAATAGAAAATGAATTATTCATATATTTTAGTTGTAAAAAATGTGTAAAATTTCTGATTGAACAAAATATTAGTGCCTGTGTATTGTAATGAACATTTTCAAAGATATTCCAAGGATGTTAGTGCTGTGTATTGTAATGAACATTTTCAAAGATATTCCAAGAATGTCGCAGATTTGACGAGGGAATTTGCAGTTCAGGTATACATAGAAAGAAAGAAAAATAAATTTAACAATGTATTATGTGTGTGTACATTATGTTATAAAATGTAATAGTGAAACATTTATGTTATTAATGCGATTAAGTTATTTTTATTCATTTTAAAATAAAATTTACCGACTAATAGGTATTTGTTTTTTTGTAGGTTCAAACGACAACCAAATCAACAATAAAGGTAGAAATCTTGAAAAAATAATAATAATATCAATGAGTATTTTAACTTCTTACTTTTTAATTTAAAATTTTAAATTATACGGCTTTAAAAATTCCAGGTGGTGGCTGTTAGGGGTATACGAATTTAACAAGGAATTTTATTTTTATGCAATATCTTGCACTGCTTTTCATTTTTCTGCAAAAATAGTAGAGTGCAAATTTGTTCAAAATTAAAAGTTGCATACAAAACTGTTTTTACATATTGTTATTATGGGCCAGTCGACAAAGGGTTTATTGTGGAAATAATTGGTGGCAAGCTGGAGTAAATTTTATTCTCTCTATTGGAACCTCCAAAAAGACATACTAATTTTGCACCCTCTAGAGACTCCGGATTTTGCCACCATCTTGGATCAAAGGTGCAAAAAACAAATTTTTGCAATTTTCTTGAAAACAGTGGCCTGTATCAAAATTTTATAAGAATTCAAAATTAAAGCTCGTAATTTTTTGTACATAAAAGGCTTCCTACATTTTGTACCTAGGATGAACTTTCAAAGAGTTATATTAAAAAATAGTTAACCAAAATAATAATTTATAATAGAAATTTAAATTACTCAAAAGATAAACAGTATTAGGTTTTTAATACTTAGTATAATAGGTTTTACTATACAAGGTGAGTCTGGGAAGACCCCCCCCCCTTTAACTTTTTTATTATAAGTAGGTAATAGAAAAAAATGGCTCATATAAAAGTTTTATTATTTTACATATACTATTTGATGGCAGATGTATTTACTGAAAATTCACCATCGAATTTTCGGACCGATATCATTACCTCCCTACGGTATGACGGGAGGTACAAATAATAAAAATACGAGATAACGTGTCATTTTTAAAGTATTTAATAGTTGCAGAAAATAATTCTATGAAAAATTTATTATTATATAATTGATTTTGTAGAAAGATCAATAATAATTACAATTATATTTTTAATTGCATTTATAAATTATTTATAAATTCTAAATTCTTCAGAATCATTTCACTTAAATGTTATTGTTACTGTGTATTGTGTATAACAACATCACATCCAATTATTTTTATATCTCTCAACAAGTGTCGCATTCTCACAATAGTTTTTTGTCTATGTTCTAATTTACATGATTATTAAATGAAAAATAATTAAAAGTATATTGGAACAGGTTTGCCAGACCTTGCAATGCATATAAACTTCTTTTGACGTTTTGGTGCATTTAATTAGGAACCTGTTTCGTAGTTTAATATTATTTATATCCGGTTGTTATTGTGGACAGTCATTATCATTAAATTTAAAATATTGGTATTGCTGCGGTTCACTGCTATAAAAATTTAGAAACCCGTGGATGAACGATTCCTTCCATATTAAAGATACAGTATCATCAGGGCCGGATTGGGAAGATTCAGTGGCCCGGAAAAATTCTAGCATGATCGGCCTCATCTCCAGTTTTTTTAAAAAATTATAATTATATTGCCACAAAGTAATAAATTAGTTTTGGTGTTCGAAAATACGAATTTTTTGCCTACATAGAAATTGAACAGATATAAAAGATGTTGAAATATAAAAAAACGCTCCTGTAAATAATATTTAGAATATAGAACATTCTGTAGTTAAGAAAATAACATTTAGTTTCGTTTAAAAGTTGTAGACAATATTAAGTTATTAATAAACAGAGAGTGAGGAAAATTCTGAAGTAGAAAAATTTCTGTTCAAACCTAATCTTGAAAACAAAGAAAATAAAGCAATGAATGATAACACAATCAAGATTCTACCTGCAGAAAATAGAAGTGTTGCAGTAATATTGAATACCAATTTATATGATAAGAAAATAGAAGAGCTTTTGAATCAAGGAAATTATAAGAAACTTGGAAAACATTATACTATGTCTGTAGAAAACAAAGTGTACCGTGCTCTTAAGAAATATAAAGAATTATATTCCGTTTAGAACTAGAACAGATCTCACTCCATATTTTAGCAAGCTTCCACACCTATACAGGTGGCTTCCAAAAATCCATAAGAAAGAATTTAGGATCTCAGAATCCCGTCAAAAGTTCCATAAATTCTCCGTCTTACAAACTATCACAATTTCTATTACCAATCATTCAGCCATTTCAAGGAAAAAGAACATCATACGCGAAGAATTCAAAACATTTTGTAGAACTTTTGAGATAAATACAATTACAACCACAAAATCTTCTTCTCAGCTTTGATGTAAGTTTATTTACGAAATTTTTTTAGAAATCATCAAAACAAGGCTTGAAAAAGACATAAACTTAAAAGATAGAACCGACTTGCCTTTTGATGGTATTATGGAACTTTTGCAGTGCTGCCTACAGAGCTCATATTTCCAAGAAAAAGATAGATATTTTGTACAAGAAGATAATTGCTGATGGGTTCTTCTGTGTTATAGCCAATTTATACATGGAATTTTTTGAAGAATTAGCACTAGATACGGCCAATATACCTAAACTTTGGCTTAGATATGTCGATGATACTTTATATTAGGTTCGCAATGGAGAAAAAATGTCATGGAGTCCTTCCATTCTTGAATGTTTTAACAGAGAAAACGAACCATGGACTAATATCATCAGCCTACCCTACCGTAATTTTAGTTTGTAATCACCGAGCGGCGGCCTCAAAAAGCCGCGGCCTCTCGGGAAATTCCCAATTATCCCGACTGGCCAATCCGACCGTGAGTATCAACCAAAACTATGGGCATATTTAATTTATTTAAATAGAATCCCTCGTATAATGAAAGTTACAAAACATAATACAACTGTACATTTTATCTTATTTTTGCTACTATTTACTTTTGCTTCTTTTGAATTTTGTCGAACTTCTGTTGGGTGAAATGAAGAAATAAGTCAAACCAATTCAACCAATGTTATAGCATTTTCATTTTCTCATTTTCGATTGATTGTAGTGCAAATATCGTGTTCTATTGCTCTGTTACAAGTTTATTTATCCCAAATAACGTTTAATCAAATTGTCGCTGGAAACAAAATATCACAATTAAATTGTTTTCATTTTGTCAGTTTAGTTTTTTCGATTTGATGCAGCAAAATGTCATATAAGTTAGATATTCGTAAAGGAATTTACAATCTTGTTGGCCGAATGCTAAGTGTGATATTATTGTATAGTTTATCGCGAGCACAATATCTCTGTGGCAACAATTTATCGGACAATAAAAGATTGTGAAGAAGGTATACCCTGTGTTAATTTGCCCAAAAGTGGTCCACCAAAAATTTTGAGCTACATGAGAGAACAAAGATTAATTGCAGCCGTTAAAGACAAAGTTGGAGTGGCACAACGAACTGTAGCCAGAAGATTCGATGTTTCGAATACCACTGTTTTAGAACATTTTCTCGAAATCATGTGCTGTTTCGAAAAAGAAGAAAGGCATTAAAATATACCGTGGCCCAATTAGAAAGAATCCCTAGATGTTGTGCGTTAAGGCGCATTCAGTTTCTCAATAAACTTATTGGGGCGGGGTTCAAATCCCAGTGAGATCCATGATTTTTTCACAAATCCGTCTTCGTTATTTATTAATAATAATTTGTTGGTAGAAACCCTTATTCTATTATATTTTTAAAAAAAATATTAATAACTTTTTACTTGTACGAAGTATTGTAATCGCGAAAAATTTCGGTTTTGAGATTTCAACGGAAATATCCATTTTGACCATCCCTGAATCCATTCTGACTAATTTCGTCGTGACGTCTGTACGTAGCGTAGAAAGTTGAAATTTTGTATTTAGGACTTCTATAACATCTAGTTGTGCACCTCCCTTTTTGGTCATTACATAATTTCCAGAAATGGTACTTTATTTGAAGCCTATAATAGATTTTAATGAAAAACTATATTAAAATATATTCCAAAACGTTTCAAATTTGGTATATAAGACTTTTATATATATATATATATATATATATATATATATATATATATATATATATATATATATATATATATATATATATATATATATATATATATATATATATATATATATATATATATATATATATATATATATTACCTGAAGTTGTTAACAGTTTTTCTTGAATAAAATGGTTTCATTTTTATTTTAGAAATAAATACTTCAAATAAGAGTTTTAGAGAATTAAATTCTGCGTCTAGCACATCAAGTATTATTAAATTAGCCCGTTGTATAAGCGAGCTATGTAAATTTAAAACTTATGTACTTTTTGGTTTTTGTAATGAAGCTTGCTGTGGATTAGGACAAAAAATAACAAAAAATAAAAAAAATAGATGTTAATGTCAAATTACGTCAAACACGTGCAATTTTATAATTGGGTCCATACTTCATCTTCATATTGGTTTTGCGTATAAGGAAGTCGTGTGGTGTCCACATCAGATTTTTTAATAATATGTAACTAACAATATTGTATTATATATGAAGGCCTCTGTCCGAAATCGATTGCCACTTAAATAAAATATACGTTCTGCAACATCAAGTGCTTTCATTTATCCTCTATCAACAAGCAGAACAGCCTGGAGAGAATTATACACTACATATTTTGGCGTTCGGCAGTTTTGTTAATGGCTGTTGACCTTTGTTGATATTTACATTTGTTTTGGTGTTGTAAAATGTATGATGGATGTTATACCTATATTTAAATAAATAGCATACATATTCGCCTACAAATAAACCAGCAAATTGTCCGCTTATTATTAATTCTAGCGATTTCAACTATTTAACATAAATTAAATTGTAATAAGCTTTCTACATTATTACTTTCAAGTTTCGCGCTATGAAAACAGTTATTACTGTTTTCACACTCTACCTGATATCATGGCTAAATTATTTATATTTTTTTCTTACTATTATGTAATTTGTTGCTCAAATAATAATTTACTTCAAGCCATGCGCCGTTTAGGGGGGGGGGCAGGAGGGGCGCTATTTTTTTAAAGAAACTTTCAGATTTATTCTATAACGGCCCTAAAGTCGACTCTATTACAAAATACGAATTCTACTTTCTTCTATATTTTGTATATGTCCTTAAAGGCCGTATATGAGTATTTAACTTAATATTTATTAGTATGTAAAAAGCAATTGCACAGAATAAACATTTCGGATTCGGACATAATGCACAAGCATAAATCGGCGCCTGTCGATGTATATGTGTATGTATCTTCTCGCACATATGTGCATTCGCTACGTGTACCTTTACCTAGTTACAACTTAGCAACAGCAACTAGCATACCCAGACAAATAATATACGCCATACGAAGCACCCTGGCTGTGCCTACGCAAGGTTTTGCGTGGATCTACTTAGTTATATTTATTGAATTTGTCTTTATCTTGTAAGTTTGGGTCAGTTGAATTGTTCTACTTCAACACCTCAATTTCTAATCTGTCTTAACATAATAGTAAGATATTCGTCGCAACTAGATAGAACCAGTAACAAACAAGTTGCAAGAAGTAGCAATAGATTTGCTGGGTATACAAAAACATATTGAAGATTTAATATCATCATTTAAGGAAGAAAGGGAAAACTCGGAAGGATTTTTAGCAAGAATTTTTAAGATACTATCACTCAGAAAAATTTGAAACCTTGTATTTCGACTTTTTTCTATTATGGAAAGAGCCCATTAGATTTTGGTGTAAATCTGATAATTGGACATGGCATTTTACTTGAAGCTCAAAATAGTTTTTCTTTGAAAAATACCTTTAAATGTTATTTTTTCGAGATTAATGTTATTATAAAAAGTAAAGATTATTAAATATTCTACAGATTTGCATTAATACTTTTTCTACATATTTTATGGATAAATTTATACAAATATCTATAAATTAAATCCCGAAACGAATATGTCATCATTATTACCGATATCTGCGTACAAAGCAGATTGGCACACCCAGCAGTGGGTAATATGCCGTGATGATATATTTATTTATTTTATTTAAATCCCGGAACCTACGCTTTAAACAAACAAAACTCCTTGGTTACGCACTGACAGATAAATGTCACTGTCAAAGAACAAATCCTTTCAAATTAATAATAGTAACGTTTTAAAAAGAAAAAAAGTAAATAGAACAATAAGAAAAGAAATCAATACAGTTTCCAGCATAAGTTAATATGTAGGTATGTATTTAGATTAATAAAAGCAACGGTTCGCAAAAAAATGGCTAATCCTCATTTTTGGATTAGTGAATTCTATTCTATCCCGGTTTTTAAAATTTAATCTTCATTTTGTTATCAAAAAAGGTAGTTACTCGGATTAGATTAGATTATATTTTGAGAAATAAACTGTCAAAATTAAAGTAAAATTCGCTAATCCAAAAATAAGGATTAGCTTAATATTTTTTGTGACTCGGGCTGTAAATGGCGGAAGGTATTGTGTTGGCCACACTAGATTTTTTAAAAATTTATTTTTATGATATGGCCCCTATGGATCACACAAGATTGATTTTAGCCGATACTGGTCAATCAAAAATAAAATCTTTTCTTGGGACCACTCCATTTTTCATAATTACTATAATTAGAAAATAGTTTCATGTTTTACACTATAATAAAATAAATAATAATAATATGAAAGGTACGCCCAGGGCCCTGTTTCATAAAACTTCTACACTTGTAAATTACCACTGTAGAACTTGTCAAACGAATAATTTCAAAAACCTACAAGTGTTAATTACAAGTGACAAGTAAACTAGTCCGTTTCTACAAGTGTATTTTTGCAGTTTACAAGTGTAGCGTTTCAAAAAATATTTACAGGTTTTTACTACTAGTATTTTACAAGTGAACAGTAACCATGAATGAAAGATTGGTCATTTGAAAATTACAAGTTGACAATTGAATTCTTTATGACAATTAATTATAGGAATTTTCTTATGTAATGTAAAAACATGTGGTCCAGTGATTCAAAAGAGGAAGATGTTCATGTTCATATTCGACGGGCTCGAATTTTTATAAGAAAATTGTGCTATGAATATATTGAACAAAAGTATGAACGATTTAGATTGTCTTCATAAAAATTGAGGCATTTAATAATTTATTACTTCTTGATATAGTCCTTTTGCCGAAACGAGACAAATTGTAACTAACCCGGGATTCGAACCAAGTCATTCTTATTAGTCGATGATGACAAATCTGAAGATTCAACTTCAAATTTGTCATCATCGACCAATAAGAATGACTTGATCCCTGTTTAGTTCCAATTTCTTTCGTTTCGGGGAAACGAATTATAGCAATATTTAAAAGGGAGCAATTATTCCAATGTTAAAAAAATTGATTAATCTAATTAAAATTTTAAAAGAAAATTAGTTAATATTTAAATAAATAGAGAAAATGTTTTATTATACTGCAAAGTGAGACTATAACAAAAACATTTACCACTGTTCATAATATATCCTGGCCAAGGACTGTTAACAAATCCCTGATCCCGGCAATATTGCCAGTCCTTCTCATTAATGCGTGCGAAACAGCAAATTTATAGATTAATTTCTATTTTTCGCATTTCATATTTTTTGTTAAATTTGTGGAAAAAAGCGTCAAATAGAATGTCTTTATGTTCTTTAATTTCCCGAAATATAATTACAAATCATTATAATTTCACCTGCTTTACTTTCATTGATTGCAAGGGTTGAATGACAAAATGTGTATAAAATTACATTATTTTAAAACGCATATTTATTTAAGAGAAAGGTGGCTGCATATTACATTTACTATAAAACCTATGAAACCATGGTTTCAAACTTGTCAGCTTGTAAAAATACACTAGTAATATTGGAAAACTGACTAGTCAAAAAATTTTCTTGAAACAGAAATTACTAGAACTTGTCACTTGTACACTTGTCATTTGTAACTTGTAACTTGTCGACTAGTAATTTTTATGAAACAGGCCCCAGAATGAACGAACTACGACCTGCACTGACTTGTAATGTTACATAAAAAAGATTCGTGAAAAAACCGACTGTCCAGGACTATCGGTTCGCCTCTCGTTTTCCCGTACTGACTAGCGAATGTTCGTGTTGCATTACATTATATTACAACATTTTTTCTTCAGTTGCTGGCTTAGAAACGACGTCAAGCACAAATTCTAATCGTTGGAAATTTGTTCCATAAACAACCCTATTTATAGATTTTGAGTTGTGATATCTGATACGTGCTATAAGATTTTATCTTTTATGACATTGAATAAATGAACGCAAGGAAGAATGATTGATGATGTTTTCGCACGAAAGATGATATGATTGTTACTGCTGGGATAGATTGAAAAGGAATTTTTTTTATAGAATGTAATAATTTTTCAAACTAAATTAAATATTGAAAAGCAAATACCTATAGAAGTTCCCAAAACATTTTTGTGATAAAATTTGAATCATTTATTTTCGTTGAGCAATCAGTTTTATAAAAATGAGATTAAATATCTATATCATTAAGATTTTAGTCATACTGAATAAGCCTGATTGCTATCTGCTAACGCAGATTGTGTAGTTAATGGCAATTTATTTTTACAGACATAGGAAATTTACCACGGCACTTATGGAGTGTGCACTATAGATATCACTTTTATACGGAAATAATTGAGTCCGGTTCAATTCAATCTAAGTTTCAATGAACCATTAAAGTTGATAAAGTTTTCGGAGATAAACTAACTTCATGAACTGTACAAGTACGGTACAAATATGGCAGGGGTTATTTTAGAGAATTTCTGGAGGTTTGCACCACAAACAAGTACCTAACTTGCACCAAGGAGTATTCTACCATTGCAAAGAAATAGTAAATTTCAATAATAATGGGCTACTTGCGTGCCATTTTTTTTATTTAATTTTTTTGAAGAGACGATAAAAGCTTGCTACCCATATTTTTTCTTTTGGCAAAATTTTCATTAATTGGCTAGAAAAAAATTAATAAAATTTTAATATTTAAATTACCGCCGTGTATGACGTAGAATTAACCAATGAATGGCCGTAAAGCAATAACATCGATATGTCCAATAGTAACGGCATGTGCGGGTAATTTAAACATGACATCTGTGTGACATTTGAATAATAGTTTGGAGGTTAATATTTTCGTTTGTCATTTTAAACTTATACGAGTATAAGCTAAGTTAAAATCCTTCAAAATCCTGCTTAACAAATCAAAATACGTAATAAAAGTAACAGAAACCACCATGGACGCTCGTAGACTTTTTTACAAGGTGGGTCGATATTTTTGTTGTAAGAAAAAAATGCGCCGCAGGCGAATTTTTAATAATAAAAGGTCATACGTGTTTTAATGCAAAGTAAGAGTTCTTTACAATGAAGCAAATTTAACAAATTCTTAAAAAATTAAAATCAATATTTTATGACGAAAATGCATATGTACGATCTAAAAGCGTAGAATTGCCCCTTCTACTAGGCTTTATGATGCGAGATGCGAGCATAAGCAATAACTACAGAAACAGACAATGTTGCATTAAATTAAAATATTATATTACTGAGTAACAATATAATTATTCTATTGAACTGCTCAAAATAAAATGTATAATAATTAAATGTTAATTAAATCGCGCTCCTCACAAAATACGGCAACCCTAATCATACGTAGGTACTTTTAATATAAATAAATATACAATGTCTATTCATTATTTACTTTTCTATTTCTTTATTTCTATATAACAGTAAAATCGATAATTTTGAAAGTTTTGAGAAGAACGTGATCATAAAATGATTAAAATAAACTACGGCATATTAAAGAAAATACAACACCGAAACAGACCATCTAGCTATTAAAATTATAAAAAAAATATAAATTTATTTTTAAAAATGTATACAGTCCATAAATGAAAGGGGGGTCAGTCGACCCTTTCGACCCCCCCCCCCCTGTGGGCGCCTATGGAAACCACGCAAACTGTAAATAATAAAGAAGAGAGACAGTGACAGAAAAATAAACTAATGTCAAAATCAAATTAAAACTTGCACTCGCTCGCCATCTACAGGTTACATTCTTAAATATGCATCCCTTACTCCAGTTCTTAATTTATTAAAAAACATATAATTTTTTAAAAATAAAATTAATATTTTTACATACGTTTTCAACTTTACTTAGGTACTTAGTGATAGATATCAGATATTCAGTACCACGTAAGTAGCCTATTGAGGTTACATACTTTAAACTAAGAATTTTAGTAAAAAAAAATTACGAAATATTGTTTTGTTGTAATAAAAATGCTTAATGATTGTAATTCTCTGGTCCGAATCGAATATCGTAAAATTTGAATTGAATTCAGGCGAACTAGGCCTGCTATTCTTTGTTTTTGTTTGAATTCAAATGTAGAATTATAGCAACACTACTGTTATCCTTATAACTTAATCAAAATATTTCATGAAATGAAATAACAGATAATTTGAGACATTCAAAAATTCATAACTCGTTTACTATTTCGAATTGTAACATTGCGTTTTCACCTAAATACTTCTACATTTTTGGTACCTATATCAGAAAAAATATATACATATAAAAAAATATTGTAGAATACCCCATTTGGGAAAACAATTAACTCAGATAAAAAATGCTTATAGGTTGTTTTCTTTAAAACAACCAGTGCCTCTTTGGTAGAACTAATCGTAGAGAATTATGTTATATATAAAAAATCTGATGTGGCCAGCACATTAACTTCCGTTAGTTCCGTATATTTTATACAAATTCCATACACAAAGTTTCTTCCACAAGATTCCATATTTCAAGTACACTATCTTCCGTCAGTTCTATGTATTTTCTACAAATTCCATACAAAAAGTTTCATGTACCTACGAGATTCTATATTTCCAGTAAAATTATAACACAAACATGTCAATTGCACTTGTCTTCTGTAATTTTGCTCGTAGAATTTAATGGTGCAATCGCCAGGCGCGTATCATTGCCCGTTTTTGAGATATGGCCCAAAAACGGAAAATTAAAAAAATCCAAAGGGGTACCCCTTACGATTTTTTCAATTTTTAGACATTTCCTTCTGGAGACCGTAATAGTTGTTCAAACATTATAAAAATTGGTATTCTTATGTAATTTTGCTCGTAGAATTTAATGGTGCAATCACCAGGCGCATATCATTGACCGTTTATGAGATATGGCCCAAAAACGGGAAATTGAAAAAATCCAAAGGGGTACCCCTTACGATTTTTTCAATTTTTAGACTTTTCATTCTGGAGACCGTAATAGTTGTTCAAACATTATGAAAATTGGTATACTTATGTAATTTTGCACGTAGAATTTAATGGTGCAATCGCCAGGTGCGTATCATTGATTGTTTTTGAGATATGGTCCAAAAACGGAAAATTTAAAAAATCGCAAGGGGTACCCCTTACGATTTTTTCAATTTTTAGACTTTTCC
>OY720449.1:75370222-75475222 GCA_963082715.1 Harpalus rubripes | reverse complement strand
GTTGTTTACAGAAGTTTTTTGTTAGGGGGGCGGGCTAAACGCAACGAAGTCACACGAATAGTATCGGCGCAAGCCGAATGGAATAGAATAGAATAAGAAATAAAATTTGGTTATATCCTATTCTATTCCATTCTATTCTATTCCATTCTGTGCAAGTATAAATGGTTCCATGCATTTACATTGATTTATATTTCTATTCCTTGTGCTATTCTGTTCTATTCTATTCCATTCTATTCTATGCAATCTATAAATCAGGCTTCAATGTACAAAGTTTGTTACCAACGCGAATATTCGCGTTTAACTCACTTTGTTAGGTTACGTTTGTGTGCGCATTGATTCGTAATCGCGATGCTTGCCACGTACAGATGTGAATGTGGTACAAATGGTGCAGGAATGGCACGATTATTATAAAGTATGTCAGTCTAGACGCCATACAAATAGTCACAAGATCGGTCGATATTTCACAGACAGTAAAGAGATTATATTTTTGCCAGTAAGTCGTTAAAAGCGATGAGAGCTTGGAATGGATTTGGGATTGCAAATAAAGAAGGTTGTGACATGAAAATACAGGAATAAATTTCAGTTTCACACAGAGGATGTTGTTTTAGTTCTGTAACATTTCGAAAAGGGGATTATGCAAGTACATTTCATTCACTTTGATTTATTTCATATAGCTTAAATATATATATATACACATACAGGGTGTTAATTAAAAAGCGGGCCATAGGCGTTTAACATGGGAAATCAGTTTTTCCTTCCGCAAAACTTTCCATTTAATTTTAAACAAAAATGTTTCAAACAAATGTTGTAGAGAACTAAATTCTACACCAGCATCATTAAACAGATTTTATTTTGCATGTTTAGTAACCTGTAAAATCCAATTTGAAATTTTATAGTTATTACTCATTTGTAGTGATAGCCATGAAATTTAAACAAAATTACAAAAAATGCATATCGTTTGAATTGTCAGAATTTCAATTTTGCAGGTTACAAAATAAAAATAAATAAAATCTAAGCAATAATTTAGATGTATAGATGTATATAGATTATAATAATAAAATATTCTAAGGACTTAGGATAGAATATAATTATCAGTATTTTTTATTTGAAAATCGAATTTCTGACAGTTCAAACGATATGCATTTCTTTGTAATTTTGTTTAAATTCCATGGCTATCACTACAAATGAGCAATATTTATAGAATTTCAATTTGGATTTTGCAGGTTACTAAACATGCAAAATTAAATCTCTTTAGTGATGCTGGTGTATAATTTAATTATCTACAACTTTTATTTGAAACACTTTTGTCTAAAATTAATTGCGAACTTTTGCGCAAGGAAAAACTGATTTTCCATGTTAAACGCCTATGGCCCGCTTTTTAATTAACACCCTATATATATATATATATATATATATATATATATATATATATATATATATATATATATATATATATATATATATATATATATGTATATAAAGTGATTAGTTAAGGAGAATGTTAGTGGGTAGTTCAGTGTTTCATTTAGGCCTAAATTAAAATGTTGATTTTTCGAAAATTTAGTTAAGCTTTCGCCTTTTATTTAAGACTTCCTCAGGACTCTGTAAAATTAAAATTTGAAATACAGTAATTTTGACAATAAAAAGTATTTTTTGTTCTACTTACAATTTACATGAAGTAATTTTGAAAAATAAATACACTTAAACATATAAAGATATTTTTGCCGTACATGGTATTACATTGTTTTTGTTGTTTAAAAGTATGATGATGCTGATAAAGTTCGATTTTTTTACACAAATATTACTTTTTGACAAATTCCAAATAATAATCGAACTTTATCAGCATCATCATATTTTTAAACAACAAAAACAATGTAACCATGCACGGCAAAAATATCTTTATATGTTTAAGTGTATTTATTTTTCAAAATTACTTCATGTAAATTGTAAGTAGAACAAAAAATAATTTTATTGTCAATATTACTGTATTCCAAATTTTAATTTTACAGAGTTGAAAAATAACGATTATCTGAAAAAGTACTTGCACCCAAATTTACAAGTATTTTTTCAAGTATTTGGTACTTTCAAATACTTTAGAAACTAAAAAAAGTACTTGTACTTCAAAAAATATATATATATATATATATATATATATATATATATATATATATATATATATATATATATATATATATATATATATAGAGAGAGAGAGAGAGAGAGAGAGAGTTTTGTTTCTGAATCACGAATGGTGTTCACTGGAAGGCCTTATTTTGATTACATACTGGAAATATCGATAATTGTTTTCTGGAATATCTACAATTAATTTTTAATGATATTATATCATTATTATTTATTTTAGAAACAGAATATATGTTAAAAATAATTTGAGAACTAACCACAACTTTTTTGAAACATTAATTGTATACAATATTTATTATTAATTAAATACTTTCAATGTATTAACAATTCAGCAGTAAACTTCAAACAGAAAATAACAGCAACTAAGCAGACATCACATCACATGAACGCAAATCTTTCATTTCATTGGTTGAGCTGGAGATTGTTACTTTTGTTAGAAACTACTATTTGGATTTTTAGGCTTGAATTTCATTCGGATTTTGTGATTTTAGTTAAGGAAACTTATTTTAAAGTTGCAGAGCATAAACAGACAATTACAATGATGTGTATAACTCGTTTTCATGAAAATATGGAGATTGTTTCGTTTGTTCTTACACCCCCTCATATAAACTGTTTGTGTTACTAACAACTTACATTTGCATGTATCTTACTACTTGCATTAAGTAAATATCAAGTTTATTGTAATGTCTTACTTCAGAATTTATAATGATGTTATTTCTCATTAATTAATATGGTTCTATGCACTTCCAGTTTCTATTAGCTTACTAGCTACTTCATCTAAGAGTGTATTGAATTATGCAACATTCATTTCATTAAGTGCATGTTTTCGAAATGCGGTCTGATATTATTATAAGACTAAATGCAGGATCCAGCAGAGGAAGCGCATGCTTTTCAATTAAGAGATACACAGAAATACTTAGGTTTAACAAATTATTTATGTGTGATAAGGCGAGGGTAAGAATAATAACAGATAAATAACTTTTTATAAACTTTTCTAAATTTTAGTTTCAATAGGGCACCTGCACGTGACGTATCAACATGGCGGCTGAACAGCTGATTCTGGACAACCTAGCTTCATTTTATCATTGAGTCTTATGTAGAATAGCCGTCCCGTAAACTTTTTTAATTTTTTTACAGGACTTATTGTTTTCTTTTGAAAGAAGTGATTATAGTGTGTAAAGGTGAGTGTATAAGCAGTGTTTTTCGTAAATAATATTGGTTGATATTGTTAGTATTTAGCGAGTTTGAGGTTATTAAATCAAGACTAACCTAATCGTAGTTTTCTATGTATACTTTGTATTACATATAATCTAATTTAAATATAATCTGATCGGAATATATTGTATGAATGTTTAAATATATGTGTCAATGTATAAGGATCCACATTGTTTATCCATTTTAATTTTTCTACATAACGAGCTTTGGATTCCAAAGATAAATTATTGGCGTATGAACTCAAACTCGTCTGTAATATAAATACCAGTAAAAACATTATTACAAGAAAAATTAACTTGGGGATAAATAATTATTTTTTAGCCTTTTCAGTTTTAATTTCCTTTGTAAATTCTATTAGTTCTAATAGTTTATATTAGTTTCAATATTTCATTTAAAAAAAATCCATCAAAACTCAAATGAATGTAAAACCTGATGCTAAAATTAATATATTTATAATTTCGATTGATTTGTTTTACTAGTAAATTATTAATACACACCTTTAATTATGGCCAGTTACAATTTAAAATAGCTTATTTAAATTTACAAATATTGAATTTCTTGCACAGAAAACTACAATTAGGTTAGTCTTAATTTAATAACGTCAAACTCGTTAAATACTAACCATATCAACAAATATTATTTACGAAAAACACTGCTTATACACTCACCTTTACACACTATAATCACTTCTTTCGAAAGAAAACAATAAGTGCTATAAAAAAATCTGATGTGACCAACACATAACCTCTCGCCAGATATTTTATCTGGTTGTACGCATAAAATCATATTTTAACTCTGTTTATCTATTTAAGTCAAAATTCAGTTTGAAATTCTTATTGCATTATGATAGTCATGATATTTATTTGTTGATCATTAAGTCTAAAAATTATTATGTATACGTGCGAGACTTTGAATGCCCTAGCCTATGCACCCTCCCAGCTAACACAGAAATAATCCCTGCATATTCTTATAATATATGTTTGGGATATGTCGAATATTCCTACAATCGATGTAGATATACAAAGAATATTCCTTGTATTTTCCGATGTCCTACTTTACAAAATTCTAGGAATATTCCAGGAATATATGGCGGAATATTCTAAGGATATTTTTAGAATTTTCTCGAGTAATTCTATAAATATTACATATATATTGAAAAAAGATATTTCAAATGTATAGGATTATTTAAGGAATATTCTCAGGATATATAATTAAGAAATAATAAAATATCTATATCAATTAATATTTATTTTTATAAAATTGTACATCTTCTTTCAAACAACTAAAAAAAAATCTGATGTGGCCAGCACATTACCTTCCGTCAGTTCACGTCAGTTCTATGTATTTTGTACAAATTTCATACAGAAAGTTCCTTGTTAAATTAAATACATATTCTATTTCTTGTACATTACCTTCCGGTAGTTGCATGTATTTTATGCAAATTTCATACAGAAAATTATTATTTTGTGACGTTTTCTATATACAGTGTAATGTATCTGCAGAAATAAAAGATTTATTATTATTATTATTATTATAATTATTATTTCTTGTACATTACCTTAAAGCAGTTGTATGTATTTTATACAAATTCCATACAGAAAGCAAAAAATCCTATATTTCCAGTAAAATTATAAGACAGACACACTATGTCAATTTCACTTGACACTGACATCTTTCAATCAGAATTTTCTTAATATAGTAGCTGTTTCCACAGCTATGGCTACTTTATGAAATTTAATTTCTTTATAATTTTCCATTTAATATTAAGTATAAAATGCAGTCAAATCGTATAGAGAATAAAATATTCTTTAATATTTATAATAACATCAAATGTGAAAAAATTATATTTAACATAGTTTTTTCAAGAAAAACTGTTAAAATCTTCAAATGATGGTACTTCCGGTTGTCCAATTCTAACCAAAATCTAATCAGCTCTTCACATGGATGTAACGAAGAGAAATACGAAAGAATTATAATATTTAGAATTGTAGTATGGAAGTTATCGTAGACGAAAATTTTGTTACATACACACACACGGACACACATACATACACACACCACATACAGACATCATCGTAAAAATAGTAAAATCGTATTGTAGGGACCCTAAAACGTGCTTATTCATCAAAAACTCACCACCGAATTTTTTGACCAAAGACAATACCTTCCTTACCTAAAGGTGACGGAAGGTAAAAAAAGAAACAAACATATAGATCTTATAATACTAAAGCAATATTTGTATATACCTTTACCAATACACAAGAAGTCGAAATATTGCAAAATAACCAATAAATTTCTATTTTCAAACCAAAAATAAATATCTCCTCTGGTACTTGTCTAGGGGAAAATGGAAAACTGGAAATAAAATAATTTTTAAATGTGCAAAGAAATATACGTTAAATAGTATCATAATCAATTTTAAAGTTATGTTTACGCTACATGTGTAATATGTCCTTATTTTGCTATTAAGTGAATTAATTTAAAGTACTTACAATAAAGTATAAATTTTTCTTTTTATGTAATATTAAACAAGATTTGCACACGTCAAAATAAAGCACAAAACAGCAGCCTTAGCAGCAGCAACAAATTCGTTCACTTTGACTTTGATATCAGATGACGACATTGACGACTAAACTGACATTTTTCTCTTTTTGTTTAAGCACTAAAATATTTTAAAAAAAACAAAATTTTGTCTATTGAATAACAAATATTTAATTCGCATAATTAACGTGAAGTTAGTTCATTCATTTATTTAAGGCATCCGAATTTTATTTTTCTTAAAGTTAATAGTTCAATTATATAGACAATTTAATATATTTCCAAAACTATAATATAGAAGTGAAACTACTAAAAATGTAAACAATGAAAACATTTCTGGGAATATGATTCAACAAATATGCATGTAATATTCATAAAATATAATGCAGAAAAATATTCTGAAGAAAATATTCTATGTATATTTCTGCTAGAATTTCAAAAGAATATTCCAAAATAAATATACATAGAATATAAATCAGAAAGCAGAATATTTTATGAACATTCCCGAAATATATATATGACGAATATTCACTATAGACATATATAAAATATTCTTGGAAGATTATGTGGTTGCTGGGCTGTACCCCTAAGATAATACTGTCCTGACGATAGCGCTTTGTTTTAGAGAGTCGACATTAGTTACGTATGGAATAAACATGTAAGAATCTAGATTAGTTTGTCGCGCGGTGAAGACTGTCAGAATATATAGTGTTTTAGTTTTGGGGCGCGTGCTAAACGCCCGCCCGCTGGGTTACGGCATGTAATCATGTAAATAAAACTTTAGTTAGTTTAGTCAATAATCAGTAAATATATCGAGAAATGTCCATGTCCGTAAATTCTGTGTCATAATGTCCGTAGTGTTCATCAAGTGTAAAGTGTAAGTGAATGTCTGTGTAATTCCTTCTCACGAAGTCCTTATCACCAGTTAGTTAGAAAAAAGTGTATCATCGTTGGAGTAAAAGGAGTAAACAGTATGCAGTAGTAGCATCATCCTCTTCAACTCAGCGTAGGAGACCCCCTCGTGTTACATATGTCTAAATGTAATATACAATGACGAATTAAAAACATTATCTCATGTACGGAAAATCACATCGCGGAGACGTCCTCTATTTTTTGCAATGCATGACTCCTGGTGGTCCCTAAAGTCAACATCTGACTTTTCTTTGAGGTGACCACAGATATAAAATAAATATATTGCTAAACCCGTATGCTAGCTTTGTGATTTCATGGGCGGTTATGGCTGCCAAACTACGCTAACTGCGTTTTTTACAGCACTACAAGGCATGCATATTTTTCACTTTAATTACCAGTATGTACAAAATATTAATTAAATTGCACTCAAAAGTCAAAATCAAACAAAGTATTAAACAGAGCTTGCACACTAAATAGTATAAACTTTGAACACGAACAAAATATGTTGTTTGCAAACATACACAGGACAAACCAAACTTCGGAATGAGCCTGTTTCACATTTTTCAAAAAGTATTTTAAATAAAAGTTTATGTAATATTTTCCACTAATAATTATTATTAATTTGTTGTTATTTTCGTAATTAATTAAATAAAAAATTTGGCGTCAAAAATAGCCATGAAAAACAACCCCCCACACCTGTGTCATAGAAGCATATATATTACGTCATTCACAGCCAATAGAAAACGTTTTTCCATCACCTTCGTTTATTTTTGTTATTTAGATAAACACACGTAGGCGTTAGTTTGTCACATGTTAATAACATACTTTTAATTTCACATTTGACGTTGACATTTTCCATTATAAATGAGTAGAAAAGTATTAATGGCTAATACAGACTACACTAAAGCTAAGTCGAACAGTTTACTGAAAGTTGATAGCTGGATGGTGACTGAATTTATGTCAAAAAACGATTGTTTTACTGCTGCCGAAATAAGGGATGTTAAAGAGTTAAGGTAAAATGAAATGTAAAAACCCAACCTTCAGCTCTTCGACCTACTACTTTACTTCCAGCCACAATTTTCTTTTCTTCGCATCTTTTGGCATATTTATAAATTCAATAGTAGGTTTGCTCCTAGCAGCAATTTTGCAAGACAGCAATACGATACTATAAATTACTAATTTTATATTGGATTTTTTATTATCTAACACGAATCAAACTCAAAAATTTGACACTCGTTTGACAACTTTGACAATATACTTATAAGACTTGTAACAAAACAAAAAGAATTGACACTATAAAGGGACCAATGGGCCCGTCCAAGTATTCGACTTTTTAGAAATAACATGTCGCATATGAATTTTGAATATAAATAAATGAAAACGAAATAAAAATTGCTATAAATTTTGCATTTTTATACCCATAATAATGTAATTAAAGTTCTTAGCGTAAAATGATCGCCATATTGTGACGTCAGCGTCATTACTGTCGTCCAGTTACCCTGTGAAAATGTCACTATACAGTGGACCATGCATATTTTGCTCATATATTCGCGATTGACTTTACACATACTCTAACATACATATATTTAATATATCCGAGTAATTTTTTATTAAGACCAAAAGAAAATTTACTTATTAAATAAATTTATATTATAATTTATGCTTTAATTATTGTAATCTCAATACTTGTCATTATGTCATTGTTGTAATCATTTAGTAAATAGAAATGTAAATGTTGGATTACTTTTTATTATGAACTATGCTTTGATTATTGGAATCAATACTGTCATTGTTGTATTAATTTTAAATAGAAAATAGTTTAAATACTATTTTAATTATAATAATGGCTCTTGGTGAGTATAATAACCTTCAATATTATATTAAAGAAAGTCTTAAAGTCACATTAAATAAAGCTAATGATTAACTTGATTATGAAAACGAGTAAAAATTATTAATTTTACTTACCTAATTTTTTTTATGTATAATATGTACTTTGGAAGTTTTTTTTTATAAATTATCATTTACACTACTCCTATATCTAGTCATGTAAGTAAATCAAACAAATATATATATATATATATATATATATATATATATATATATATATATATATATATATATATATATATATATTTTGAAATGATATAATAACTACATATCTCGTTTATTTATCACCATTACCTCTAAAGATTTTTGATCACAGTTTGTAATGAATACGTATTTTTATTCTTGTAACATTTATTGTATATTATATTACCATTATTAATGGTAACGTATGTCGGTTCTCTCTACTTATGACGGAATGACGATAACGACACACGTTTTGCGCCAAAACTTTAATAATTATTTTAGCCGTCATTAAGCATAATTTCAAGAAAACAAAACTACGGAATTTCTATTTTTAAATTCTTCGTAACATATAAAAAATTCAAAAAAAGTTGGACGGGCCCATTGGAGCCGATGAAAATTCTGTTTCACGTGACTTTTTCAAAATATTATCCAAATTTCAAAAATTAATTGTATAATATCTAATGGATATTTGCTGCTATTTTCAAATTTGAGGCTATTTAAATAATGATATCTTTTTAAATTTAATACTTAGAAGGCATTTAAAAATTCTTACAACAGCCCTATTGACTGAACACAGCAGCGTGCGATATAACAAGTTCATATTCTGATTGGTTATCTGTTTAAAAAGAGTGGCGCGAGTGATCTGAGCGAAATTAGCGTAGTTTTCTCTATGAAATCACAAAATCTGACGCCATTTTCATAAACTTTACCTATTTATTTTATATCTGTGGAGTGACCTGAAATTACGCGGTTATATTAGTAAACTCCGCAAGCTGCAACATCTGAAGGGCGCAGTTCGCAGCTGCAGGGAACGCATGGAATCATGCATTGCATAAAACGAGGGACATCTCCGCGATGTGATTTCTCGCACACGAGATAATATTTTTAATTTGTCATTGTACAGTGTGTTTCATGTAAAAGTACAAGCTTTCTGAATTCTAGATATAAAAACGAGAAAAGATACCGAGGATTTCATAAAAATTAAGAAATAGCAGGTTATTTTTTTATTGGGTCATAAATATTTAATTATAAATAGAATACGTTCAAAATAAAAGCAATTGCATTCAATACATACAACTCAGTATTATTTAAAAATACAATGGCTAATCATTAAAATATTACATTTTTATTAAATACAGAAGGCTTGTGCTCATAACAAATTTCCAAATACAGAGAATTTATTTTAAAATGCAACATATGATTTATCACTTCCATGGTTACACACTACTGTCAAAAAATGACAGCAATGTAATATTTGTCCATTTTAAAATGCAACATTATAAATAGTATTGCAGCACAGGAGATACGTCCAGAACACATCACAAATGGTATCAGTTCTTTCTACGAGCGACTAGGATATTTCCTCAGTGTGAATGGAGGTATTCTTGAACATTTATTACAATAAAATTATGAATTTTTGTAAGCCAAAGTTTGTTAAGATGTGCTACATTAAAGTTTTGATTTTTTATTAATAGTATGTAGGCTAATTTATTAGAAATTAATATTGAAAGTACATAACTACAAATTTTTGTATGTTGCATTTTAAAATGGACAAATATTACATTGCTGTCATTTTTTGACAGTAGTGTGTAGTAACCATGGAAGTGATTGACCATATGTTGCGCGTTAAAATAAATTCCCTGTATATTTATTTTCCGTATTTAAGCTTCCAGCATTCATATAACGAGTTGATTAGATTTTGGGTGAAATTGAATAAATGGAAGTGATACTTTACTTGAAGCCCATAACAGTTTTTAATCAAAAACTATATTAAAATATAATTCAAAACTTTTCAATTTTAGTATTTTAGACTTTTATATCATGGGAAATAACATATTAGATTTTGGTTAAAATTAATCAACCAGAAGTGATACTTTACTTGAAGCTCTGAACAGATTTTTGTGAAAAATATATTATGATAGAAATAGAAGACATAATAAAAACAGCAGCTGAGGAGTTAAAATATCGGGAAAAAATTGTAAAACATGACTGGTTCGACGAAGAATGTGAAAAAGTTTTAGACAAAAGAAACAAAACAAGAGCTAAACTATTGCAAAACGAGAATCCTCAAAACAGAAACAATTTTATAATAGAGAAAAACCGAGCAAAAGCAATATGTAGAAGGAAGAAAAGATAAATGATGGAAAGTAAGCTGAAATCTATAGAAGAAAATTTTAAAAATAAAGAAATAAAGAACTTTTATCAAGATATAAAGAAAGAAAAAGAAGATTATAAAGCAAGATTGATTTATATTAAGGATAAAGAAGGACAGTTAGTAACAGGAGAAGAGAAAAAGAATAGATGGATGGAATATTTTGAGGAGACTCTGAACGGGGGACAATAATAGAAAATCACCAAGAAGAATTAAGGACAGATCTGGACGAACAAGAAGAACAAATAAATGATTACAGTACCCCGCAGTTGGAAGAGGTAAGCAATATAATATACAATATAAAGAACGGAAAGAGCCCAGAAGAAAATGGAATAGCAATTGAACTGATCAAAGTAGGGGGAGAAAAACTAATACAAGAAGTATATGATTTAATAAAGAATGTGTGGTAACAGGAAAAAATGCCTGAAGGGTGGACGCATTCTCTAATTCATCCTATTCACAAAAAAGGAGACAAAACAGCTTGCGAGAATTACAGAGGTATAGCATTACTCGATACGGTGTACAAAATATTAGCAATATGACTATGCAATCGGTTGAAAGAAAAGGCAGAAAACAATTTGGGAGACTACCAAGCTGGATTCAGGAAAAATAGATCGACAAGTGACCAAATACATACTCTGAAACAGCTAATGGAAAACAGTTACGAACACAACTTGGCTGTACACTGTCTTTTCATAGACTTTAAGCAAGCTTATGATACAATTATTCATCATAAATTATACAATGTCCTTCAATATTTTAACATCTCAGAGAAGCTAATAAAATTGATTAAAATGACGCATATGAACGCAACATGTAAAGTAGTAGTGGACGGTGCAATATCGAACAGTTTCAGAGTAAATAAAGGCCAATATTGTTCAATTTGGTATTAGAATGGGTAATTAGGGAATGCGGTTTACATACAAAAGGATCAATATACCATCACAGACATCAAACATTAGCCTATGCAGATGACATTGCAATAATAACTAGAAATAAAAGAGAAGTGGAACTTGTAGTCAAAAAGATCATCACTAAAGCTGAAGATGTTGGGTTAAGAGTGAATGAAAGGAAAACTAAATCCATGGTTTTGAGAGGAGGTCACTTAGAGGGAAGAAAATATATGACAATTAGGACAGAGGAAGGAATGACGCTTAATTTTGAAGAGGTTGAAAAGTTTACATATTTGGGGGTTACCGTATCAAATAATGGTAACGAAGATGAAGAGGTGCTAGAGAGGCTGGCGAAGGGATCTAGAAGTGTAGGCTCTCTTTTAAAGTTGTTAAGAAATAAAAATGTATCGAGAGGGGTAAAAATTAAAGTCTACAAATCGATTATTAGACCAACAGTGATATACGGATGTGAAATGTGGACGCTAAACAAACTAAACCAAAAGAAATTAGAAGTGTGGGAAAGGAAAGTCCTCAGGAAAATTTTCGGTGGTAAAAAGTTCGGGGAAATATGGGTACGAAGGACAAACGAGGAAATCATGAACTTGTTCGGTGAACCGGGTATAGTGGAAACAGTGAAAGCGCAAAGATTATGATGGTTCGGACATATAGTGACAATGTCAGAGGACATGACAGTCAAAATAGTCACCGAGTGAGGCATAACAACAGGAAGAAACAGGGGAAGACCAAGAGAGAGGTGGAAGGATGCGATACTGAAAGACATAGAAATTTTAAAAATCAAGAACTGGAGAACAAAAGCAATGGACAGAGTGCAATGGCGAAATATCGTCAATAAAGCCATGGGCCTTCATGGCCTGTAGTGCTATTTATATATACACCAAAACTTGTCAAATTTAGTAATTAAGACTTTTATATGAAGGGTAACAAATATTACATTTTGGATACAATTGATAAACCGGAAGTGATACTTTATTTTAAGCTCTGATCAGATTTTTGTGAAAAATATATTGATACAATCGAAAACTTTTCAAATTTGATATTTAAGACTTTTATATTAATAAGAATGACATGATAGATTTTTTCTAAAATTGATAAATCGGAAGTGATATTTTACCAGAAGCTATGAACAGATTTTCTTGAAAAAATATATTTAAACATGATCCAAAACTTCTCAAATTTGGTATTTAAAACACGTGTATAATTTGAAATAACATTAGATTTTGACATAAACCGGATATGATAAACCGGAAGTGGAAAAACAATAAAATATAATCCAAAATTTGGTATTACTTGTAGTCAAAAAGATCATCACTAAAGCTGAAGATGTTGGGTTAAGAGTGAATGAAAGGAAAACTAAATACATGGTTTTGAGAGGAGGGAAGAAAATATCTGACAATTAGGACAGAGGAAGGAATGACGCTTAATTTTGAAGAGGTTGAAGAGTTTACATATTTGGGGGTTACCGTATCAAATAATGGTAAAGAAGATGAAGAGGTGCTAGAGAGGCTGGCGAAGGGATCTAGAAGTGTAGGCTCTCTTTTAAAGTTGTTAAGAAATAAAAATGTATCGAGAGGAGTAAAAATTAAAGTTTACAAATCGATTATTAGACCAACAGTTATATACGGATGTGAAATGTGGACGCTTAACAAACTAAACCAAAAGAAATTAGAAGTGTGGGAAAGGAAAGTTCTCAGGAAAATTTTCGGTGTTAAAAAGTTCGGGGAAATATGGGTACGAAGGACAAACGAGGAAATCATGAACTTGTTCGGTGAACCGGGTGTAGTGGAAACAGTGAAACTATCGTGCGCAAGATTTCTATGTGGATTGCTGCACAACACCCGTGTGCCATTTCACGTTCCTCGACTAGAGTCCAGGCATTCAAAGATGTTCCATCTACCTATACCACGCACTGATATTTTAAAACATGCACCAATGTTTATTTGTTGTGACATTGCTAATCATTTGTCTTTCCATATTTTTAACTAATTTTTGTTTCTGATTATTGTTATTTCAATTCAATATGTTATTTATATGTTTCATGTAATTTTGTCCTGTAAATGGTATTACCGTTGGGCAATAAATATATTATTATTATTACAGACTTTTCTATTTATTGGAACAACAAATTAGATTTTGTTTACGAACGATCAACCGGAAGTGATACTTTACTTAAAGTTCAATGCTATTACAAACATGTAATTGACGGAAGGTCATGTGTTGGCCACATCAGATTTTTTTCTAAGTACCTTGGATACCTTGCCGCATCAAAATTTTGGGGCATGAACCGCCACTGCCAACGACGGACCCCTCCCACAAGAAAATCGTAAATACGCCACTGTCCACAGTTGTTAATTTAATTGGAAGCAATAGGACATAGTTTAATTTAATTTAATTATATACAATCTGTTTTGGTCAGAATTCCATCATTTAATTTAAATAGTAAGTGTAGGCAGTATGTTGTTAATTGTTCCAAATTTTCCAACTGATGCTTGCGGTATTTTTATACAGGATATTCGCTTTCCGGACGATACGACTCTGTCTTCGTTTAAATGTTGCTTTGCTAAAAATTTCCACAGGCTACTAGATAATAGCGAAACACTGATTTTAAATTTAAATAACTCTTGAGTAGAGTGGTCTAGCTAAATTTGATATGAATTCTGCGACTAGAAAAAAACGTATCGGCTTAAAAAATCGACGCTTTAATTGTTTTTTTGTGAATTATGTGAGAAAGGCGTTAGGTTAGGTTACTTTAAAGTTTATTGAGAAATATTGCAGTAAATTTTAATCGACTGTTGATATAGATTTGGAGAGGTGAATTAATGAAGAACCAGTCCTTGAAGAGCAAAATATTTATTGATACATTAACAATAAACAACACCGTCGTTTCGGTCACAAATTGACCATCCTCAGGGTTAATTTAAGTTATTTTAAAAATTTTAAAATAACTTAAACTAACCCTGAGGATGGTCAATTTGTGACCGAGACGTCGGTGTTGTTTATTGTTAATGTATCAATAAATATTTTGCTCTTCAAGGACTGATTCTCCACTAATTCACCTCTCCAAATTTATTGAGAAAAAATGTCCAAATATTCATTAGAGAATATAATTCATGAGTTACGTGACATGTTTTCCGCCAATCAACATTCATAATCTCCCTAGTTACATATCTATCACAGCGATGATAAAAAACATAGAAATTATTACTTTATTTATATTCGTTACTATAAGGGATTTGTTTTTTTTATTTGACATTGACAATTAATTTTGAATATAAAAATGTGCGATAATCGTTTGGTTGATATCAACAACGATGAAAATAATAAGGCAGTTGCCAAATTAACCATTTTGTAATACAACATATTAAAAGTTAGGTTAGCAGCACACACAATGTGTCACAAAAACTTATTATATTCTCTCATTAAATATAAGCTCGTGATATGATTAATAATCGAAGATATTGCTCATGAAACCGAAGCAGCACATTTCACTCGAGAATATCATATCACTTGTTATATTATGACAATAGCAATAGCAGCCGTATTCATAGCAACTACGTTATTCCACCCTTATTCCCGGTATAACTATTCCACAAGAATTAAATTTAAAACTGGATTAACATTTCGGTATTCATAGCAACATTACATAATTTAAACTGATCTGTTTAACTATTCGAGACAAAACATTTGACAACATAGTATTTTTATTCTATTTGACGTTTATGCATGAGCAAAAGTATGAATTAATTTGTTTATGTGAAAAACAGGTATAAGTAAGGTAAGTTTTGAACTTATAATAGGCTACTTGCGTGGTACTGCAAATCTGATATCTATCACTAAATACCTCAAGTAAAGTTGAAAACGTATGTAAAAATATAAATTTTATTTTAAACGAATTATTTGTTTTTTAATAAATTAAGAAAGAAGATTTTCTTTGACGTCATTATTTTGAAATGGAGAAAGGGATGCATATTTAAGAATATAACGTGTAGATGGCGACCGAGTGCGAGTTTTAACAAAACCAGTAGATATACTAAAGTACCGCCATGGCGGCCATCTTGGCATTAAAAAGCAACAATAACAATTGCGTTGCTGTTGCACGTGTCAAATATCACATTGGTATACACCAGTTTTAATTTTGGTGTGTTAAAAAAAATTAAATAAACTGAGAATTTACCACAGATAATGCATTGTTGCTGTGCAATTAATTGTCATCATAATAAAAATAGAATATGTACTTAAATTTTTTTGGCATACAAAATGTTGAAGCCTAAAAGCGCCTTTACCGGCGGAAAAAATAGTTATTGTTGCTTTTTAAGGCCAAAATGGCCGCCATGATGGTACTTTAGTATATCTACTGGCTTTGAGTTTTAATTTGATTTTGACATTTGTTCATTTTCTTTCACTGTCTCTCTTCTTTATTATTTATAATTTGCGTGGTTTCAATTACTTTTATTACGTATTTCGATTTGTTAAGCAGGATTTTGAAGGATTTTAACTTAACGTATACTCGAACAAGATTAAAATGACAAACGCAAAATATAAACCTCCAAACTATTATTCAAACGGATGATCTGTCATGTTTGAATTACCCGCACATGCCGTTGCTATTGGACGTACCGATGTTATTGCTTTACGGCCATTCATTGATTCGGCGTAATTCTACGTCATACATGGCGGTATTAATAAAAAATTTACCAAAAGAAAAAATATGGGTAGCAAGTTTTTATCGTGTCTTCAAAAATATTAAATAAAAAAATGGCACGCAAGTAGCCCATTACAATTTGCTATCTTATATTAAATATGAAACAAAATTTTTACATTTTAGTGGAATTATAAAATGACAGCAATCAGTGCCGTTCCGTGAGTAATGAAAGACGCCTTATGGAGTCCCCGCGATAATGTATAATATGCTGATTAACACACACTTTAATTTTCAAACTACAATGTTGAATCTTCGAAAAATGCTAAATTTAAAATATTTATAAAATATCCTTTGGTAGATTCATTCTTGTAATCAATATTATTATCTTATAATCAAAATCGTTTGTTGTAATCAACAATATTACAGTTATAGCTTCCGATCTAACAATGACAGAAAATTATCTGTTTAGCAGGATATTTATTTTACTTTTTTTTCTACTACATACTTGGATTCATTCTTGTAATCAGTATTCTCGAGCTATAAGTTCAAATAATCTTTGTTGCTTGTTGTAATCAACACTTTCACAATTATTTTTATTTTGAATCAAATAATTTATTTGATGAGAGACAGTATGGTTTCCGAAATAATAAATCCACCACTACAGCTGTCATGCGTATCGTGGGTGACATTGTCGAAAACATGGAGGGAGGTTGTCATACATCACTCACCTTATGTGACGTCTCTAAGGCTTTCGACTGCGTCTCCCATTAAAGATTATTGTTGAAACTTAAAAATTATGGTGTAACTGGAACTCCGCTTGCGCTATTTAAATCTTATTTAGAAAATCGTAAACAAAGTGTGTATAAAGATAATAATAATTCAGATTTCAAGCTAATCAAACATGGAATTCCACAAGGGTCCATTTTAGGGCTTCTTTTATTTATTATATACATAAATGATTTTCTAATGAACATGAATCCGATAGAAACTATTTTGTTTGCAGATACTACACTAGTAGCATCAGGGTCGGATTGGCCAGTCGGGATAATCGGGAATGGGGGTTTCCACCGTAATCAAAATAGTGAAAAATAACACTATTACACTAAAATATATCAGAAAACATTTCTGAAAACACTAATTAAATGGTTAAATATGTTTCCAATTTTTTAAAAATGAATGAAAACAATTTACTACGCTTGAAACGCTGCCAGCCAGTGACGTCACGGTCCGGATCGATTTTAGTTTCTATGTTATCCGGCAATATATGTGTGTGTGATGGGAGTAGTTTACAATATTCGATTTTACCTACATACATCAAATACATTCAATATCTTCCTATGTGATAATAGATGGCAGCACATTCAAATTAGAATATTTAAAAAATATTGAAGGTTAGTAAATATTCTAGTTAAAATTGTGAATACAATACAATTATTATTGTTTGCCGTATGTTATATTGATAAAGTATTTTCTAAGGTATACGTATTTAATAGATTATTGTATTTCGTGGATTAAATATTTGTAAAGTATTTAGTAAATCTCCAACAGCGTATTCAAGGGATTACCAGAAGTTATGCCTTTGCCTATAGTTATTTACAACTTGAAACGGCCGTAAAAGAATATTTGTGGAAAAACCAGGATACAAATATTCCACGAAAGAAAGCCTTAATATTACCCAGATGTTCAGTCGACGAGGGATTTGGAATTTTTGACTAAGGTTCGTAACAAACTAAATTATAAATTATGTATGCTAGTATACTTGAAACTTATTCCTTTGAAAAATATCTATTTTGTGTGTAAAAATATTTTTCTTTGTCATGTAATTTATTATTATTAATATAAAATTATCTATGATTGGTAGTATTTACAGGAGCGATTCGTTTAAACTATGAATAAACTAACAAATTCCCTTGCATTTTAATCATACCAATATATGATAATTAGTTTAAATTTTTTAGTAAATAATACTGGTCATATGTTTAGCCTTAAAGAACAAACACATGCCATGCCAAATGGCATAATTTTTACTAGAGTAATCCTATTTAACACGGAGAAACAGACAGATCTATTTGTTTTATGTGATGATATTGTCAATCTTTTAATTAGATTAAGCAAATTTCGTTATTTTTATTATTTTGAGGTTCAAAGTATACAACTTTCTTTTGTATGATATAATTTACCTTTCCAAATAATTTGTAAGTCTTATTGTCTTATGTAACATAGATCACAAACAAACAGTTTGAATGTTTGAAATAAAACATTGTTTGGTGAAAACTCCCATCCCCACCTCTATGCGTTGTTCAAGAAAACTGTAATAGGAGAGTGTTAGTACACCATCAATTGACAGATGACGCCACTACTGACTCTAGAGCACAGACCATCATACACCATCTGTTAAGCATTGGCTACATTAGTCGGGCATTTACGCGCTGCCGGGGCGGTAAAAATGGCCGTTCAAACGAGTTGCAAAAAATACTGTTTTCAATAATTTTTTTACAGAAAACCTGTTATAATAAAAATGTTTTATTTATTCTAATAGATATAAGTTTTCATGAGGAATAACATATAAAAAAATAAAAAAATAGTGGAAACCCGAGAGGCCACGGCTTTTTGAGGCCGCCGCGCCGTGATTACAAACTAAAATTTGAGTACGTAGCATCATCTAATTAAATCACCGGGTAACCTTTCTTATTTAGATTGTTTTTAATATTTTCTAATTCTTGACAAAATTTCTTTCGGTCCGAGGTCGAATATATGGGGTTTGATAATTTCCTACTTTGTAGATTTTTAATGATTGGAATTATAGTTAAGGTATTGTCCTGTGTTGGTGTGTTGGTTTACAGTAGGGAAGACTGATGTTACTAGTCCATGGTTCGTATTCTCTGTTAAAACATCCAAGAACGGAAGAACTCTATGAGATTTTTTCTCCATTGTGAACCTAATATAAAGTATCATCGACATACCTAAGCCAAAATTTAGGTCTTATATTGGCTATATCTAGTGTTAATTCTTTAAAAAAATCTATCTTTTTCTTGGAAATATGACAAGAAGATTTTGTACTTGTAATTGTATTTAGCTCAAACGTTCTACAAAATGTTTTGAATTTTTCACATACTATGTTCTTTTTCCTTGAAGTGGCTGAATGATTGGTAATAGAAATTGTGATAGTTTGTAAGTAGGAGAATTTATGGAACTTTTGACGGGTTTCTAAAATACTTAAATCTTTCTTATGGATTTTTGGAAGCCCGGCCGGGGGGCAGGTGTGGAAGATTGCTAAAATATGGAGTGAGATTTGTCCTTGTTCTAAACGGAATATAATTCTTTATATTTCTTAAGAGCACGGTTCACTTTATTTTCTATAGAGGTAGTAGAATGTTTTCCAAGTTTGTTACAATTTCCTCGATTCAAAAGCTCTTCTATTTTCTGACCATATAAGTTGGTATCCAATATTACTGTAACATTTCCATTATCTGCGGGTAGAATCTAGGTTGTTTTATCTTTCAATGCTTCGTTTTCAAGATTAGGTATGATCACATAATTTTTTGCTTCAGAATTTTCCTTACTCTCCATTTATTAATAATTTAATATTGTCTACAACTTTTAAATGAAACTAAATGTTATTTTCTTAACTACAGAATGTGGCTTAATATTGACGACTGATTAACTTGGGTCAAACAAGTTGATGAATTATTACCTAAGCTGGCAAGAATTACTTTCGTTTTAAGACAGTTAAAACATTATCTAAATATTGAAATTCTAAAAATGACTTACTTCGCACTATTCCATTCGTTGATAAGTTATGGTGTTATTCTTTGGGGTAACTCTCCTCATGCAAACAGAGTCTTTAAAGCACAAAAGCAAGTAATAAGAATTATTATGGGCGTCAATTGCAGAGATCATTGTAAACCTCATTTCATAATTTTAGAAATAATGCCTCTGCCTTGTCTGTTAATTTGTGCTACTCTTTTAGAAATTCATCGAAATAAATGTAATTTTCCGACTGCTTCGGAGCATCATGGTTACAGCACTAGAAATTCGAATCTGTTAAAAGTTCCCTAATTTAGGTTAAATAAATCAAGGAATAATTCTCTGCATCTGAACTTGTACAATGTTTTACCTGAATCAATTAAGAGTCTGTCATATAAACTTTTAAAATCAAAAATTAAAATTTATCTTCTGAAGAACTGTTTCTATTCAGTAGATGAATATCTTCGACAAACTAAAGATTCTTTACCGTCTCTAATATTTAATTAAGTACTCTGTTTAATATATATTTTATTGTATTAATTTATTACCATGCAATTATTTATGTGTGTATATATGTGTTGATATTTATGTGTTTATAATGATCTGCTACAAACATTTTATGTAACGTAGTTGAAAATATATGAAATAAATATGAAATAAATATTATTTGAATTCTACAAAAATATCCGTTTGATATGATAATTATTTTACTTATAACTTATAATTGGAGCTCTAATGCAAACAAATTACTAAAAAATATTGTTAACTTCTATCACTTTGCTGATTTGATTTGAATAGAATTTTTTTTCTTTGTGAATAAGAGCAGTTGAATAAAAATAATGAGATCTGAAAATTGGATGGCAAAGAATTCGTTATTTGAATTAATTACACGAAAGGCACACAAAAGATAAAAATTCTAATAAAAATCAAGCTTATTCTGGCATTTTTTCGTGATTTATATATTTTTCCGCGTTTATATATATATATATATATATATATATATATATATATATATATATATATATATATTTATATATATATATATATATATATATATATATATATATATATATATATATATATATATATTCACATTCTGAAGAATCTGAATATTATCAAAAAATAGATTGAATCCATTAAAATAAATTTTACTTACACATATTTAATAATAATTATCCACAATAAATCTTAAAATGAAATTAGGTAAACTGTGTATGCCTGACAGGTCTTAAACAAACTAGTTTAACGATTTATACTCAGAACCTCTAGGTTTAATTTATTTCCTATTGGTATAAACTAAACCTAAAAATAAAAGCATTATGAGTACGATTCTTTGCTAAACCTGGTATAAAAAATCTGATGTGGCCAACACAAGACCTCCCGTCAATTCCATGTTTGAAATAACAATGAGCTTTAAGTAAAGTATCACTTCCGGTTGGTCGTTTGTAAAAAAAATCTAATTTGTTGTTCCAATAAAGAGAAAAGTCTGAAATGCCAAATTTTGGATTATATTTTATTATGTTTTTCCTCGAAACTCTGTTAAGAGCTCAAAATTAAGTACCACTTCCTGTTTATCATATAGGTATAGTCAAAATCTAATGTTTAAAATTATACACTAGTTTTGGATCATGTTTTAATATATTTTTTCAAGAAAATCTGTTTATCGCTTCCTGTAAAGTAGTACTTCCGGTTTATCAATTTTAGAAAACATCTAATATGCCGTTCTCATTAATATAAAAATTTTAAATACGAAATTTGAAAAGTTTTGGATTGTATCAATTTATTTTTCACGAAAATCTATTTAGAGCTTCAAATAAAGTATCACTTTCAGTTTATCAATTTTAGCCAAAATCTAATATGTTGCTTCCCTTTATATAAAACTCTTAAATACTAAATTTGACAAGTTTTGGAATATATCTTAATATACTTTTTACGAAAAGCTGTTGACAGCTTCGAGTAAAGTGTCACTTCCAGATTATCAATTTTAGCCAAAATCTAATATGTGGTTCCCTTTCATATAAAAGTCGTAAATACTAAATTCGATAAGTTTTGGAGTATATCATAATATATTTTTCACGAAAATCTGTTCAGAGCTTCAAGTAAAGTATCACTTCTGGTTGATTAATTTTAGCGAAAATCTAACGTGTTGTTCTCCTTGATATAGAAGTCTTAAATTCTAAAATTGAAAAGATTTGGATTATATTTATTATAATTCGTGCTTATTTACTGAAAACACCATCGAATTTTTGGACCGATAACATTACCTCCCTTCTACGGTATGACGGGAGGTAGAAACAAGTTTAAAGTTATACCGGGTATAACTATTGCTATGAATGCGGCTATCTGTGTATAAAGCAGATTGGCACATCTAGCAATGGGGAATATGCCGTGATGATATATTCAATTATTTATTTATTTACGACATAAAAAGTAAGAGCGCAAATAATAGTATATTACAGAACGTGTTGTATAAGACATGTTTTTTCGCACGCGTCAAAATTTAGAAAACGAGCGTTAGCGAGTTTTCTAATTGATAAGTGCGAAAGAAAGTCTTATAAAATGAGTTCTTTATACTATTTTTATATTTTGCACCTTCTACAATAACATTTACTTACTCAATTTGTGATTATATTTGTAACCATTTGTACATTTTTATGTAAATAATCTTCCCTAAATAAAAATAAATAATAATAATTTCGACATTATATTATTAAAATAAATTGGCAATTAACTAAAAATAAATTAGGTAAAAATGGGTTATAGAAACGTCATCTAGTACCAACCGTCTAAAACAAAAAAATGCGTATCGTAATGACTTCATTATGAACGCAAAATATAAAAAAGTAATTCTGGTGCATATAATTCAACTTAATTTATGTTTATGTTTCCGAGTGTGTTCTACTCGTAGATTAGGTGTTAGCAATTACTCGAAATCTCAGTCAAATAGAACAGAACATTCTGTTCCCGAATTTGAGAGTAAACTGATTTTTCAGTGTTCTCTATGTATTTTTGTACAATATTGAAGAACATAAATGCATAGAAACGAATATGTGTTGTGTACATGATGTATTTTTTTTTCTTACTTTCCCACATGAAGATGCTACAATGTACCGAAACGTCGGTTATGTTTGATGGAGATTTCGAGTAACTGTTAACACAGAATGCATTATTTCGTTTTATTTAAAAGTTTGTAGACGAAATAGATTGATTTTGGTTTTATCTAAGATATTTTTCGGTGAAATCCCTTGGAATTTAATGTGGGAATTTTGTCTGGAAAACATTTTGGTTCGCGTTTTTATGTCACAGCAATTTTTTTGTTAAAATTGCGTGTCAGTAGCAAATAACTCAAGAATTTTTTTTACATCCCATTACCTTCTATACGCGAGATCAAATACGAGTATGCTATAAGAAAGATATGGTAAGACAAAAGGATTTTCATTCTTTAAATTGTTGCACTATTTCTTATCAAAGAAAAAAGACAGTAAAGGAAAAAGTATAATATAAAATACCTTGGTGGCATTGATAAATTTACAAACGGTTTCTGGACAGTTTAAAATAATGTGTTCATATAAGGCATGTCATGGTCGGATCTGAACATAAGGTACCTCGCTACCTCGTTTAGAATCAGCTGGTCAGCTAGTGTGCCAGTATTACAAATTTATAGCAATTGAAGGGCTTCGGAGCAAAAGGGAATAAGCCACACTTTAAGCAAATACGACATTTTCAGATGTATTTACTTACATAAATGGTAACAAGCCACTGAAGAAATATTATTTGGCTAATGCACAGTAGATGGCAGTTAAATACTAAATTTTGTTTTTGATGTGACAGCAATTGCCTTCATTTTATGTTGAAAAGGGAATAAGCCAAACTAGATTTTAAAATGGCTGACATTAATGTCATAGCTATCAAGAAAAGACTGTTTGATTCTGATGAGAATATAATTCATGAGTCACGTGACTTGTTTTCCGCCAATCAACATTCAAAATCTCCCTAGTTAGATGTCTATCACAGCGATGATAAAAAACAAAGAAATGATCACCTTATTTATATTCGTTACTATTTGTTTTTTTTTTATTTGACATTGACATTTAATTTTGAGTATAAAAATGTGCGATAATATTGGGTTGATATTAATAACGATGATAATAATAAGACAAATGTCAAATTAACCATGTTGCAATACAATATATTAAAAGTTAGGTTAGCAGCACACACAATGTGTCACAAAAATTCGTTATATACTCTCATTAAATATAAGCTCGTGGTATGATTAATAATCGAAGATATTGCTCGTGAAACCGAAGCAGCACATTTCACTCGAGAATATGATCGATGATAATCATATCACTTGTTATATTACGTATGAGAATATAATTCATGATTCACGTGACACGTTTTCCGTCAATCAATATTTAGAATCTCCCTAGTTACGTGTCTATCACAGCGATGATAAAAAACAAAGAAATTATCACCTTATTTATATTCGTTATTAAGGGATTTGTTTTCTTTATTTGACATTGACACTTAATTTTGAGTATAAAAATGTGCAATAATCGTTGGGTTGATTCAACAACACAACAATGATGAAAATAATAAGGCAATTGCCAAATTAACCATGTTGTAATACAATATATTAAAAGTTAGGTTAGCAGCACATAAAATGTGTCACAAAAATTTATTATATTCTCTCACTAAATATAAGCTCGTGATATGATGAATAATCGAATATATTGCTCGTGAAACCGAAGCAGCACATTTTGCAACTCGGTTTTAATCCAGAATATCATCGATGTTAATCATATCACTTATTATATTACATATGAAAATAATTATGACAATGATGATATTTTTGATTCGAACGATTCTGTAAAAGAGATTTTTCTTTGTCCTCCAGTAAGTGTGTAACAAGAGAAAGTAGTACAATATCGGTGAATTTCAATGAAAGTTTCATGTAAAAATTTCATTGAAACTTTCAATGAAAGTTTCATTTAAATTTCAAGAAACTTAACATTTGTCAGTTGAATTTGAAATATTTGGATGTCAAATTAAGTAATTTAAAAATAAATAAGAAAAACAAAATCTTCTCAACAAAATAAAATTTATTATTAAAAAATGTAATGTAAGTAATAAAATATTTAAAATAGAAAGTATCTTATTGTCTTTTGTATTTATTTCATTGAAATATCGATAAATTTTACCTTTCATTTTTACTATATTTGAACTGTACATTATCCTGAATTTTATATTCGAATACAAGTTCCAGCATGTAACCGAACAACTTGTAGGTAAAGAAGTAGCTTATGAATGTTTCAAGAAATTTAATGCTCGAAACTTTCATTTTTGAAATTTTTCAATTGAAACTTTCAAATGGCACATCACTAGTCCGAATCTACTAGCAGATTATCTGCCTTTTTGAAAATGGTAGGTAATAGATTTGACGTTAAGTCACTCATTTCGCTGAAAATATTTTCGAAAGTAACAACGCTTGAATGTCTACGTCATAATTCATAATAACAGTAAACTATGCGGGCACAATATTACTGATCACACCACAGGGCAACCTACTATACGAAGGAACAGAACATAAACAATAATGCCTTATGCTTGTCTAGTTCGCTAGTTCACATTATTACATTTCTAGTTTTTTTTTTTTTTTTTTTTTTTTTTTTTTTTTTTTTTGTTGGAGGTCATATTAGATTGTCATTATATTGTCGCAGCCGCGCCGCATCGAACAGCCTTGTCCGAACCTGCTTAATTACTCGGGTAATGTAATCTACTGTGTTTGAGTTTTTATCTGGAATAGTGTTCTAGTAATTTCTCGAATACAAACGCCGGAGTATATACGTACTGTTAGCGAAGGCAGTCTGATATAAATAAGCGTCGCTTATTGAATAGTTAGTGATATAAACAGATAGTCGACAAGTGGTGAACAATAAATAAATATAGTTATATAAATAAATGAGATATATTGTTTAAATAAATAATCTTAGTGTTTTATAATATGCTTAGTCTTAATTAATGTTTAATATTTGTTTAATTGTAGTGTTAGCTAAATTTATTATCTTTTAATATCTATTTATCGTTATAATAAACTTTTATTTTAATTAATAATAATTGTCTAATATTTACACTTCACCCAAATGAATAAAAACGTTACAATATGTACAGTCCGACTCATGTGCTATTGGCGAAAAATTGAACTATAGGTGGCAGGCCGGACGGTAGCAAGATGGCGGAGGAATAAGGAGAGTTCTCTCTTTCCTTATTGCTGGCAATATGCATTTGAAAGTGCAAAGTATTTAATATGGAGAAAATTAACATAAAGTTTGGTGATATTTTTGAACATATTGCTTCTGCACGTCCTATAAAGGAAGGCGAAGCAGTTTTTAAGGTAGAACATGTATTGTTTTGTGCTTTGTGGAAGAAAAGATGATGGATCTGGTACAATACTGGGTTCTTGTTTAAAAACCAGTCATTTGAGTGGGGATCCTCATACGATTGAAATGTTATTAAATGAGAATATAAATTACTGGGCAGCAAAATTTAGTTGTAGAGCAGGATTGGGAGGCAAATGTAAACATATTGTTACAGTTTTGTTGCATATAAACAGGTTAGTAAAAATCAAAACTATATTTATTGTTTTACAACAAAAGTTATCATTATTATTATGTTATTAATTTATTTGTTTATGGGTTCGTGTATTACAGAGCAGAAGAAATAGAAAAATTAAGTTGTACCGATTTGTAATAAGTAAGGAGAAAACTTGTTAAAAAGGATGATAAACAGTATAGTTTGGCTATAAAATTAGAAGAATTTAGCCATCCTGTTTTAAAAAAGAAAAATAGAACCGACTAGAGATGTCAAAGCTATATGGGAAGAAAATTTCAAGATCACATTTTGTCACTTGGGATATAGTGTAAACTTACACTTTTGACTTGCAATTACTGCATTGAGGCACTGAGCAGTATCTATGGCATTTACTGATCATTATTTAAACCTGAAAATGTAATAGACCCTATATATGTCACTTTATTTACGTTTCAATGTATGCTATCAACGTTTTCTTATTCCTCTAGTTCACAAATCTGCCACCAGACGTCACCCACTTTGAATATGAATTTCTGTAAAATGGACAAAGTGGCGGGGGTACCTTTCGACCCCGTGGAATTTCGACCCCGTGAGATTTCGACCGCGTGGAATTCGACCGCGCGGGATGCTTCGGTTTTCTTACATCCTCACAACTGACGAGTCGCTGGTCGGACCTTAAAATGGGGTAGAATAGTGTGAAGTAGACTCTATTTACAGAATTTAAAGGCTTGTAATTTGATGTTGATATTGTTATTATTATGAAGAAGTTAACTTTGAGATATTAATAACATGAAATTGTAAACATTTTTCTATTACTTCGTAATACAATACATACACATTAATAAATAACAAAGGTTTGATTTCAAATTGAAATCAACTCTGCACATTCTGAACTACAGAGTAACAGGTTTGCGCAGCTTTAAGCATATCCGAGTGAGATTTTGTTTGTTAGCGTTTTTGAGGATTTTCAAATCAGTTCTTTTCGGAACTTTAGATTTCTTCTTTTTACGTTTAAGGTACGTAAATAACTCTGTCTATCCACATTAATATATTAATAATATGACTATGTCGTGTTCTTAGGGTTCTACAACCTAAAAATAGTTCGCTGTCTTTCAAACTTGCTCTTCCGGCCGCTTCAAGCGATGTTTCACGAACATAATCGAGATTGAACGAACATGTAATTCCATGCAAAGTTTTTTAAAACTTAAATAGAATATTTGTTATTATAACTTAGGGTAATATGTTTTGTTTAATTGAAAGGGTAATATTCAAACTTATCTGAATGTTTGCTTAAATAGCTAACTTTTCTTAATTAAGTAAGATATTGGCGATGAAATGAACTGCTTAAAATTATAGTTCTTATTTGCTGTGGCAATAAGGTTCACTTTGAAAAATGTTTTAGGTAGTTTAAATGAAGCGCGCCGCATGTGACGTAATTACTGAACTACCCTATTGCAAAGTTTTAAAATGACTACTCGTACAAAACATTGTTGTACTACTGCTTCGCAATATAGCGACATTATAGGTTGTTCCTGCTGATGTTATTCTGCGACGGCATTACAAAGACCATATCAAGACGGTGCAAATTTTTCTAACTTAATATTTATTACAAACACAATTTTTATTACACAATTCATTTTTTTATTACTTATGCATCTAAATTTCAATTAATGAAAACAAAATTGTAAAATTTGATTTATGTGAAATACTCTATTTTGCAAATGCAATTGAAGAAGTGTGAGCGGGTGCAATATCGTGATGGAAAAGCACTTTTTTCTTTTCCAAGTGCGTACGCCTACTCTTAAGCTTAATTGCTCCAGTAATGCTGTATAATACCGTCCGTTGATCGCTTTACCTTTTTCTAAATATTATATGAGCACCACATCCTACGAATCCCAAAAAAATAATCGTTATCACGTCTGCTGCTGATGGAACAGTTTTTGCTTTCATTGGAGTATTTTCATCCTCTTCCACCCATTGTTTGGACTGTTTTGTCTCTTGTTGTAGTGAATCCATGTTTTATCAACAGTGATGAATTGTCGCATAAACTCGTTTGGATTGTGTTTAAACATATACAAACACTCTTGATTTGTTGTTGTTGTTAAGCGACCTGAACTTTCATAATCAAATATGGACGGCCAACCACGTTTTAACACATCAGCCCATTTCTACCATTTTTGAAAACGATGGTGAGGAATCTCCCAATGTAACATCTAGCACGTTTTATTAAATTTCATTTTTCGAGAAACACTAATGCCCGTTTGCACCGGTACTAGTTAAGTAGCACTTAGTAATAAGTAATAAGTGGCGCTTAAATTACTTAAAACCTTTACGCCGTACTTAAAGTTCCGCTTTATTTTTACCAAGAGACGCGTATATTAAGCCGTACTTCATCTCCCGCGCAACTGTATTAAGTGGCACTTATATCCATTGTGACATTTCGTGTTATGTCAAGCTCATAATATAAATGTTTTAAACGATATTGAATATGAATATAATGCTGCTGAGGAGAATGAATTGAATAAAATTAATTTAATAAACTATCAAATACCAAGGACAGTGAATAGTGATGATTTGAGATTCTAGCAAAGATTTCAATGTGATTTCGATTGCCAAAGGAAAAAATATTGGAGTTATTGATATCGCCTATGAATTAAATTCTCACAAGCTTGCATTTTTATGATATTGTTAGTTAATTTGTGACATGTGTCAGATTTTGCGGAATGTATTATTCGACTATGTAGCGGATTATTGTGACACTGCAGCAGCTATGGTATCACTCTGCGACAATAATTTTTAATATTTCATTGAACAAAAAGAGATAAAGGAAATATATACACAACATATTGTGTTTCCTAAAATAATAAGTACACATATCAAAATTCAGTACATTGTAATACTTACCTTATAAATATATTATGGATAATAGATACACAAGATTCAACAAATCTCAAAATAAATATGTAATGACATTTTGTAAATGAAAAGTCACTTCACAAAAGAGAATACCTATAGAAACAATAAAAAAAATCAAAATCCCCAGATTGATTCAAGCAAGTGACGCTTTGTAAAAATTTTCTTACGTGGAACTCGTGCAAAAGTACATTAACTATATAAGTGTCAGTGTCACTTATTTTTAAGCGCTACTTGCTTAACTGTAACTTATATAGTGCAACGGTGCAAACGGACATAAAACTTGTTTGTTTAAGGTTTAGATACTCGACGTATAAATGAAACACATAAAACTCAACTAATGCGTGTTGATTATATAAATTGGAAACGAGTTATGCACTCAATGCAAAAAACGTTTGCACTTAATTAGGTATATAATTGCAAAACGCTTTATGATTTGAGAAAAGAAATGAGAACAGGTTGACTGATTTAACATTATAAGTGGACGTGCCTCTAAAGTTAAAATCAACCAATATAATATGATATGTTCCGGTAATTTTCCACAGAGTTTTTGTTACTGGACTTCAGAACTGGTGTAATTTGAGCTTTTTTCCAAATCATACTGAATTCAAATTTTCAAACCGCATTATTGTATCTTTAACCGGGTAAGAGTTGTGGATGAATATGTACTGAGTGCGCACGTTCTTAAACTTACGATCGCCGTTCTTGCCAGTGCAGTCTGCCAAATCCATAAACATATTTTGAGTTGTGTCCGTATAAGTACAATGGATGTATAAAAATAAGTTTGTTAATAATAGAACAATTATTGGAAATGTACGTTTGTAAATATATACAAATAAAGAGTTGCAGTTGTACATAAACTCTTTTTACTTCCTTGTACGAAGTAAAGGAAATATTGTAATCGCGAAAAATTTCGGTTTTCAGATTTCAACGGAAATATCCATTTTGAGCATCCCTGAATCCATTTTGACTAATTTCGTCGTGACGTCTGTACGTACGTGCGTACGTGCTTATGTATCTCGCATAACTCAAAAACGGTAAGCTGTAGAAAGTGTAAATTTTGTATTTAGGACTGCTATAACATCTAGTTGTGCACCTCCCTTTTTGGTCATTACATAATTTCTAGAAATGGTACTTTATTTGAAGCCTATAATAGATGTTAATGAAAAACTATTTTAAAATATAACCTAACACTTTTCAAATTTGGAATATAAGACTTTTATGTCAATTGGAATAACATGGTAGATTTTGGTTAAAACAGGCTAACCGGAAGTGACATATTACCTGAAGTTGTTAACAGTTTTTCTTCAATAAAATGGTTTCATTTTGATTTTAAAAATAAATGCTTCAAATAAAAATTTTAGAGAATTAAATTCTGTGCCTAGCACATCAAGTATTATTAAATTAGCCCTTTGTATAAGCGAGATATTAAATATTTAAAACTTATATACTTTTTGGTTTTTGTAATGAAGCTTGCTATGGATTAGGACAAAAAATAACAAAATAAAAAATAGATGCTAATGTCAAATTACGTCAAATACGTGCAATTTTATACTTGGGTCTATACTTCATATTGGTCTTGTGTACAAGAAAGTCGTGTGGTGTCCACATCAGATTTTTTTGACAGTAAAATCTAACAAACTTGTACTGGACTTTTGTAACACGTTTAATTTAATGCACTACGCGTATGTTGTAACAAAAACTAGTGCCAGGTATAATGTCATTAGCTGCACTAAGTGCAAAGTAAATATACAGTGTGAGTTTGGGAAGACGCCCCCCCCTCCTTTAACTTTTGTTATTATAAGTAATAGAAAAAAATGGCTCATATAAAAGTTTTATTATTTTACATATACTATTTGATGGCAGATGTAGATATTTTTTATAAAGTCAGGTTTACAAGTTACGACTATCAACTTTCATTTTTCAAATGGCAACCTATAATTATTTTAATAAAATAGAAACCGCCATCTTTTTCTCTTTTCAACGATGTATTATTTTTTATTAATGTATTTGAAAAATTTCGAGAAAAATGAGATAATTTAGAAATAATTTTTATACAAATATTATAGGTAGCTATGTGAAAATAAACAAAATGTAACAATGTAAAACAATTAAATTAATGTCAAAAAAAATACATTTGTTTGTTACTTAATTTAACTTATATTGTAAACAAAAAAAAAAAATGTCGACTGGAATCATAAGAAGAGCAAAAAGAATGTACCGGGAGCGGTTTCCTAGACATGGTCGTAATTTTGAACATTTGTTTTAAGTTGTTTTTGTTACTAAATTTGTTGTTTTAGTTTGCTAAGTTGTATAGCACTGTTACGTTTTGTTTATTTTCACATAGCCACCTATAATATATGTTTAAAAATTATTTCTAATATTTCTAAATTATCTCATTTTTTTCGAAATTTTTCAAATACATTAATAAAAAACAATACATCGCTGAAAAGAGAAAAAAATGGCGGTTTCTATTTTATTAAAGTAAATATAGGTTGCCATTTGAAAAATAAAAGTTGATAGTCGTATCTTGTAAACATGACTTTATAAAAAATATCTATATCTGCCATCAAATAGTATATGTAAAATAATAAAACTCTTATATGAGCCATTTTTTCTTTTACTGTTCCAGAGTTACAAATTGAAAAGGATAACCTGTACATATATAACTTTGTCCTGTTAATTTGTACTTCATTTCGCCTCACTAGTTACGCGGTTTTCCCTTTATGTTTTTAGTATAGTTACGGTACTAAAACATAGTAGGTATTATTACTACAAGGAGATGGCTTTACTGTCTCATCCTTCCTTCAAGAGACAAGATAATTTGTATCGGTCAGAAAGAATAAGGGCTGTGTAATGTATTCCTGTCTTGTTTAGAAGTGGTTTCATGCTAGATCAAATACTATTTGCATGTTAGGTTGTATGCAGTCCCTTGCATTGTGCTCGTACTCATATAGTTTCCAGAAGTGGTATTTGAATCACGTAGTAAGCAAGTGAATAAGTAAGCCCTGAGATTGGGGTTACAAATGTTCTCGTTTCAAATGTCAAATGAACTTGGTAAACACGAGGCGACAGTTGTTTTCCACATTAAAATCATATGTTACTGTATTTCAACAAATTATATAAATTTATTTTCTATCCTTGAATTTTGTAGGTAAATTTAATGTACACCTACATAAATTATGATGACTATTTCCAAAATTAAATTAAATTTAACTAAGAAAACAAGGCATATAGTATGAAAGCCACATAATTGCTAATAACAACAACAGTGCCGGCTCCAGGCGGTAAGCAGACGATGCGTTGCATCGGGGCGCCTTCCTTAAGGGGCGCCGAAGTGAAGAAAAAATTACAATGTAATATTAACAAATATTAAAGAATTATATGGACTAAATAAGTTAACATACTTTTATATAAAAATTCGCGAGTAATTCATTTTATTAGTGCCACTTCATGTCGTGAGAAAAAGGAGCCTTTGTCCAAATGTATAATTTACAAATGAACACACCCTTTAAAATCTATACTTTGATATATTTGATTCTTCGAAAAATGCTAGATTAAAATTATTAATGAAATTCCCTTCTTTTAATCAATATTATTAGGTTACTCGTATAAACAAATTCGTTTGTTGTGATTTTTACCTCTCGCTAAGAGGGGTATTGTATTCATGCTAAAAATCGCATATCCAGATTTTAGTGAATAAGCACGTTTTAAGGTCCCTAGAATCCGATTATAACATTTTTACGATGATGTCCGTGTGTGTGTGTGTGTGTGTGTGTGTGTGTGTGTGTGTGTGCGCGCGTGTGTGTGTGTGTGTGCGCGTGCGTGCGTGCTTGCGTGCGTGCGTGCGTGCGTGTGTGTGGGTGCGTGCGTGCGTGTGTGCGTGTGTGCGTGCGTGTGTGCGTGTGCGTATGTGTGTGTTTGTGTGTGTGTGTTTGTGTGTGTGTGTTTGTGTGTGTGTGTTTGTGTGTGTGTGTTTGTGTGTGTGTGTTTGTGGGCGTGCGTGCGTGCGTGTGTGCGTGTGTGTGGGTGCGCGCGTGCCCGTGTGTGGATGTGCGGATGTTGGATTCACGATTTCTCAAATACTATAAGACTTAAGACATTTTTAACTACGGATTCCTCAATCTAACAATATTGGGAAGAGTTGATTAAGTTTTGGTAACAATTGGACAACCGGAAGTAGTAGTTACAATAAAAAAAATCATCTAAATATTATTTATCGAAAATTTATGTAAATACTTATATTAAAGAACGTTAAATTCTTTATTCGATAAATATAAATTCATTATTATATCTTCTATAGATTTAGAGATAAAGAAATGCATATAAAATGTGACGTAACTTTTCCCTAAAGGGTTAATTGAATCACGGATACTCCACAGGGATGTGCTGGTGGGAGGCCGCCAGCTTTTAAACATTGGAGACGGGCAGGGTTGAAAACCACAAGAATGGTTGTAAAAAAAGGATAAGGGCGCCTCGTAATTTTTAACCTCAAAATTACGAAAAGGACGGTACTAAACAAAATACTAAACTAGATTTTATCTACCGAACGTTGTTGCCTGTAAACGACTGAGGTTTGCGAAATAAAAGAAATAATTTAATAAAATAGAATTTAATGTAAGCAAGTTATAGCGTGCTTAAGGCACGGTGAAAAATTGTAAATGTACAACAAAAAAATGAATCTGAATTGTAAAAAAAAGTAATAAGATAAAAAATACACAAATTATTAAACCCTAAACCCATAACCTTGTTTCGGGCGCGGCGTATATACACTTACAGCTTTCGAAATGATATCAGTTCAAACCTGGGCTACATGCCAGTTGATACGCGCAACCTAGCTGAATCACAAGTTGCAACAATTGGGCAACAATGTAATCATATATAAAAATATCTAAAATACTACTATACAAAATAAATCTCAATGATAATCAACTATACTGAGTTGAAAGTACCAATGTCATATTCACAATAATCAAAAAATGTTATATGGCAAAATTAGACCGTAACAAAAATAATTTGATGTTAAAAAATCTCAGATAAAACTACTTCAAGACAAGAAATTCAAATGTTTGTAATTGACACATAAATGTCACTGTCAAAAATATTTTTATGCCATTGTCAAAAATATTTGTACATTATTATGAAGATTATGAAAATAAAAAAAAGTCAACAACGCAAGAGAATATACGTAAAAAAGAATACAAAAGGAATTTGCGAAAAAATGACGAATATAAAGAAAAAGAAAAGGAAAGTAGAAAAAGAAAATTTCAGGATACTGAATATAAAGAAAATGTATGTATTGTACATAATTTATATTAAAATATCCCATAGATTTTGCAAATATATGTGAGAATTATTTTGTAGTGAGACATGAATATATGTATTTGTATTTAAAAATATTTTTCGTTTTATGCGTACAACCAGGTAAAATATCTGGCGAGAGGTTATGTGCTGGCCACATCAGATTTATATAATTTATAGTTTGCAACATAACAATACCAGAAAATTATCAATGTGACAAGATATTTGTTTTATTTTCTTTCTTCTAAATTTGAATAGTACTTAAATAGGTAAGGGAAATTCAATATCGGCCATCGGCAGAAAAGAAAAATAAAATTATCTCACAAGATTTCAGAATTGTATAAATCATAAGCATTTGATTCTTCGCAAAATGCTAGTATTTAAATATTTGATTCATTGCCGGATTTATTGTTGTAATCAATATTCTTGAGCTATAATGAAAATATTCATTGATAGAAAAATATCTTTTTGTTAGGAAAATTGGTCAACTCACATACACACACACACATACACACACACACACACGCACACACACACGCACGCACGCACGCCCGCACGACCGCACGCACGCACGCACGCACGCACGCACACACACACACACACACGCACGCACGCACGCACGCACGCACGCACACACACACACACACACACACACGCGCGCGCGCTCACACACACACACACACACACACAAACACATCATCGTAAAAACGTGCTTATTGATTAAGGCTTGATTTACATTCGCGGTACAATGACGGTACAATAACGATCTAATGTCTAATCTCATAACAAAAACGTGAAATATACACTAGATTATTACAGAAAGTACATAAAAAATAGTATCGTTTTGTAAAAAATTTTTTGTATTTTTTTCATTTTCTTTGACAAGAGTAAGGATAGTTATAGCAAAGAAGGTATTTGAGAAATTCTTAAACATTGGACGATATTTTCTACTATTGATAGAAACATGACATATGGTGCATATGTTGTTTGAGGTGCTCAAACTGTCATAATACATAAAAGACAAAACTATATTGTCATGGTATTTTATTATGTTTGTACCGTCGTGGTATCGTCTATTGTAAATGCCTCATGTAATTGACATACCGTCATTGTACCGTTATCGTACCGTCATTGTACCGTTAATGTAAATCATGCCTAAAAACTCATCATTGAATTTTTTAACCAAAGACAATACTATCCTTACCTAAAGGTGACGGAAGGTAAAAACGAGTTCATGCATGTTCGTGACCATCATTTTCAAAATGACAACCATGTCGTTTTTAAAGTGACGGAATATTGACTGTCATGGTCTTGAACTAAAATGGCAGTCATTTTGTGTTTCCCTTCTCTTATTTTAAAATAGAGATTGACCGCAAATTTGGTACAATATCAAACAACAGCCCGTAACACTATTATTTTGTAATTATTTTTTGATATTTTTCTTTTATTTTACGTAAGTTTTCTTTAGACATCCGGAAATTTTTTCGTATTTTTTTTATAATAAGTAGGTTGCCTTCTAAAACTTATGTGTCAATATGAAAAATAAATGTAATCTTGAAATTTAATTAAAAAGGAAAACATTACCTCTAGGTAGATATTGGGAAAAAAAATTATATGCCACTCAAGAGTAATGACATTTTATCCAGCTGCGTAAATTATCAATCTCAGTGCTAAAATTTTCGCTTGCTAAATATGTATTCCCTTACTTGTAATCATAAATAATTATTTTCTCTAACATTACTACGGAATTCATACATTCCATAACTGAAAACTGTTACAGAATACGGAAATTCTGTCATAGTGTTACGGAATAATATTCCGTAATAGGCAGTCACAGACTAGTTTTTCAATTCACCCATTTAAAATACATGGGAAACGCAATTGTTTTCAAAATCAAGCCGGTTTTGCTTGGCGCTTTGTTTCTTTTATTTTATTACCTCAACTGCCTTAACTGTAAAATTATAAAATAAATGTTTACATAATCTAATTATAAGCCTTGTTTTACGCGTTTTGAAGCTTTTACATGGTAAGTTAAATAAAAACATTGCTTCTATAACATACCAATAATATTTTATTATTTTTTTGCAAAAATGTCAAGTGATGAGCAAAATATATTTTTAAATAGTGTTAGAGAAAGTATAGTCTAAAATTCGTATGGAATAGTATTTCCGCCACTCGCGAAACCGTAGACCTCGCCTATCGCTCGGCCTACAAACTGTTCGCTAGCGCGGAAATTATCTATTCCATACTAGTTATAGAATATACTATTATTTTATATGGTTATTTGAAAATTTGAATGCAGCATAAGTAGAACCAGTTTTTTTAAAGAGCACTTTAGAAATATAAATTTCATAAGCGTTGACATTGAGAATTTGTAATATTTTAAGTGTCTATAATTTTCTTCCAGTATTAGGGAAAGATCGCTTTGGCTAAGTCAGGGGTCGGTAAACTTTAAAGATAGAAGAGCCAAACATACCCTTCGCAACGGTCAAATTTACTTTCCAGAGCCACATTCTTGTTCTTCAAAGTGTTCTCCCCCGTTGTGGACAGTGACACTGTAAACAAGTAATCGTACAAACATAAAATAAATAAATATATCATCACGGCATATTACCCATTGCTGGGTGTGCCAATCTGCTTTGTACAAACATGTGGTGCTTTATAAGATGAGGATAAAAGCAATAACAGATAAATAACTTTTTATATTTTAGTTTCAGTAATTATATTTTAACTTTGTTTATCTATTTAAGTTATAAATGTCAAAATTCAGTTTAGAAATTCTTAGCGTGTCACGACATTTATTTGTTGATCTAGAAATTATTATGTATACGTGCGTGACTTTGAACGCCCTAGCCTATGCACCCTGTACCCCTAAGATAATCCTGTCCTGAAGATAGCGCTTTGTTTATAGAGTCGACATTAGTTACTCATGGAGTAAACATGTAAGGGTCTAGATTAGTTCGTCGAGTCGTGCAGTCGTTTTGTTGACGGCAGGGCCGTAACTAGGGTGGGGCGAGCGGGGCTCTTGCCCCGTGCGCAACTGTTTATATGGCGCAGAAATAAGTTCTTCATTTGATAATTCTCAGAAAAATTCTTAAATATAAGCCAAGCACATTTGGATTTTTTATTGCACACTTTGCGAATTAATACTGTATTTCTGTGCACTGTGACTTTTAAAGTTTGCCCGCGAGGCACTCTCAGCGCTTGGCAGTCCATTCAGTGAATGTATCGGCAAAAGAACACAGAGATTGAATCCCAAGACTAAAGATCGGGCTTGCTTTTGTTTTTGTGCGAGTAGAGATTTTTCCATCGCTTAGATGAAAAAATTACAAGTTTGGATTGTGTTATGATGATTTATTTTACCTTGTAGAACCCATATCTCAGTTATTTCATACTTCTCAGACAAGTGTCTTTAAAGATCGATCTTCCAAACACATTTGCTCATTTGACAGGCAACTCTGGGATAAACGCTCGGCGATCTTTTATATAATAAGTGGCAGTTTTAACGTTTGTCTCAATATTTGGGAAAATTAAGTTTCTCGTCGTTCTTGACGAATTCTTAAGTTTTTTACAATTTTTTGTCCAGAAAGCCCAGTTTATGGGCAATAATAATAGAATTTCGTATATTAAAGGATAAAAACTTTCCGCGAACCTACTTTTTTAACAATCGTACTGCATTGACATGTTAATTGTTAAAATTGGTTTCTTAATGCAAAGTCAATAATATATTTGAAGAAAAAAAGCATCTTTGTGTTGATCAAGATATAAACATGTTATTCTCATTCTGCGTTCCAGTTATGGTCCAATTAATATGCGTCAGACATAATGTTGTCTTTATTTTGTTTTTTTATAATTATTGTAATTGAAATATACATTAAATACTGTTAATTAATACTAAACCTTTATAGTCCATTCGCCGAGACGAGAGAATATGGAACTAAGAGAATATAAAATTAATTCTTGAACAGACACAAATCGTTATGCTGGTCAAAAGAGGATAATTTTGGAGCCGAAATTACCTTTTTATGTAGTTATATTTATTTTAATAATAATTTGCTAAAAATAAAGGGAAAGGGGCGCAATTTTATATTCCGCCCCAGGCGCAAGAATGACTAGTTACGGCCCTGGTTGTCGGAACATGTGTTTTTAGTTTTGGGGCGCGTGCTAAACGCCCGCCCGCTGGGTTACGGAATGTAACATGTTAGGCTTAGTTGTATTAGTTAACAATGTAATCATTTAGTTAGTATTTATTCAGTATTTATTCAGTAAATCTCCTCCAAACAAGTAATGTCCATGAACGTAGTGTTCATTAAGGGGAAAGTGTAAGTGTATGTGTGTTCTTCCTTCTCACGAAGTCGTCAATCATCCGAGGCGTCAGTCAGTTAGAGTGTCATCGTTGGAATCGTCAGTATTAGTAGTCATCTTTATCATAGGAGACCCTCTCGTGTTACAATACGCAAACAGAATTAATTGAAGAGAGCTGCCGGCACATACCCGAAGAGTAGGCTTACCATTATTATGAAATTTCAAACAGACAGAATTAGACTTTGAAAATAAATATAATTTTTGGCCTCCTAAAGTGTAAACATAACAATCACACATCGTTGGCGTCCATGGTAGTTGCGATTTTACACATGCCATGACTTTACCGCACCGAATAAAGTAATACACACCCATATTTTTAAGTTTTAATAGGCCACTAATAAAGAAATCTACTTTGTAATAATAAAGAGTGCCTACAAAAACGCTAGCTACCGCAATTTTCGTACAATAATAGTAAATAAATAAATAAATAAAACTGAATTTCTTTTAATTTAATCCGCCAGCGCCATCTTTTGGCATAAGTCTCAGTCGGCAATGTCAATATGTCAAAATTGTCAAATGATAAAATAAGTGGAATCATTGATGAGAATTATTTATTTTAATTCAAATGTTTGAAATTAATTTTAATGAAGAATGTCGAAAAGGGTAGGTAACATTAGAATCATCCATGTAGTCTGTAGGAACTACGTATGTAGGAACTAATCTACCTAACCTTAATTTCCTTCCAGCATAGCAGCATAGACAATAGACATCCCTAATAAATAAAATAATCAAAGTGCAAATTCTTGGTCTTGTCCCAACCCAACCTCTCAATTGTTGACTTTTTTTCGTCACATCACCGTATGAAAACTTGATAATATCTCTTGTAACGGGCATTTGATTTTTCAGGGAGTAATTCCGATGAAACATTTTTTGCTTGTTCACGTAACTCTGGCGGAGTAGATGTTATAGATTCGTCCCTGTGTGACATTTTTCTCTTTGATAGATATGATTACAAATATAACAAGAAATACAATTTTTTGATTATTTTGACGTTTCGTTGGTTTTCAAAGCGCCTTGATGCTGAGCCTACAATAAATTGTTCTGATAGCAGCTCGCTTGATGACAACAATGGTTTAAGGTTAACAAGCAAAATTTATAGAAAATACATATTTTAGTAGATATCTCGGCCAAAAAATTTAATACATAATGTGTGCGTTAGGTATTTGTACAACGCTCGGTTTTATTGCAGCACTCCGCTGCGCGTCGTGCTTCAATATAAAACCTCGCGTTGTAAAATAACACCTACCGCACGTATAATGTAAATAACTATTACCAAAAAATATTTTGTATTAAATGTACAGAGTAATGAAAAATAGTGTCGAAATTTTTATCAACTAATAAATTTTTTCAAAGGGGGCGCTCCCCCCCCCCCGCCTGAAAATATAGAAGGGCCGAAACTATATTTTGGTCTCCCCTTCCCCTATAAATTTTTAGCGCTTTTGCTTTAATCTCATTACTTTAAAAATATTTCAATCATGGTAATTGCATTACTGGTCAAGTTTCATTTAGAATTTATTGGATAAATGGTTTCTAAATTCACAATTTTCATGTCGCTATACTTATATATATATATATATACATATATATATATATATATATATATATATATATATATATATATATATATATATATATATATATATATATATATATGTTTTCTGTTATTATTATTAATAAGATAAGCATGTATTTCATAAAATAAAACAATCTGATGTGGCCAGCACATAACTTCCCGTCAATTATATGTTTAAAATAGCAATGAGCACTGATCGTTTGTAAACAAAATCTAATTTCTCGTTCCAATAAATAGAAAAGTCTGTAATGCGAAATTTTGGATTATATTTTGTTATGTTTTTTTCTCGAAAATCTGTTAAGAGCTCCAAATCGAGTTTTAAATACCATATTTGATAAGTTTTGGATCATATTTTAGTATACTTTTGCAAGAAAATCTGTTTATAGCTTTCTGTAAAGTACTACTTCCGGTTTAATAATTTAATAATTTGTATAACATACAAGTAAAACTGTCATTGAAATAATTGGAATTTATGCTCCATGTTTCGTACAGGAACTATGTAATATATAATAATAGGTAATAATGAAGAGCTATGAATACCTATCATTGATGTTGGCTCGTAAACTATTTGCACCTTCAGCTCTCAGTATCTAGTTATGCTTAATATTATCTATTTTCACTTCCACGAATAACTCAACAGCAGTAACATCGAAATACCGTGCAATCAAGAAGCCACTAGAACTAAGTTTCGAAAATTACATGTGGTAATTGCGTGAACGCTAGTTTGGCGGCGCGAGCTTGCGAGCGTTGCCATAGAACGATTCCGGGAACCAAGTTCACGCACGTGGTTTGTACAATATTTTTCGTACGAATAGTATAAAACTAATAATAATTAGTAATTTGTGTACAAATAATTTTATGTATTAAAACTTTATTACATAGCACTGATATGTAGCTAATTTCAGACTGATGTGTCAAATTTAAATTACAATTACTTTAATGTTTTTTTTAATGTAATGTAGTTTTAATCATGGTATCTAAATAACTATTTATTACTTACCAAGTATTTCACTTATGGTATATAGCAAATTTAAACTTAATAAATTTTTTAAATTTCTTATTGTTTTGTTACAAGCAGCCAAGCAGAAATTGTTGCCAATATTGTGAACCAAATGCACTAACTTCATTATTTTAAAATTAAATTTCATTCAATATTCCACCATTTTCTTTTATTATTATTAAGCGAAAGAATGTTTAACAAAGTATACTTTTTTATTATAAATATATTTCTTTAAGAAATGCTTTAGAAATAGGGGAGATTTTTTTCCAAAATTGCCCGGTCGCTTATCTGGTGGAGACCTGGGAAATTTATGTTTCGGACGTTGCTTATGTGACGCGAAACAACGCATTTCAATGCATCAGTACGAAAAATATTTTACCGGTTGTAGGAGATAAAGACTTTGTTTACATGTACAAAAGTAGGCTGGTAATTAAATAATAACTGTATCTGTACGGTAATATTATTACAATACAGACTTGTCAACATTCTACAAAATGAAAATAATAGTTATTTGTATATCAAGGCCGCGAAATCACTCTTTAGCGTACCGAGAGAAAAAGACAATCTCGAGGGCGCTAAAGGATTTCGCGGACAAGGTGTACACAATATTTTTTGTGCAACCGTAAAAATATGTAATTACAAATTTTATTAATTTTAAATTGTAAATAGAAAGTTAGCTTTAAAGGTGGCTATGGGATTAACATTTGATAAACAAAACCATGCAATTCTCAAGTGTCAATGTGATTGTTTACCTAATTTTGCGGCCGTTACCATAACAACGGTCGCGAAATTTAATTTCGAGGCCTGTATTGCGGCTGCTAAATTCTAATTTCGCGTCCGGTTGCACAAAAAATAAATTGTAATATCCAAGTTAGGTGTTTTATTCATCATGTTTATTATTTTAGAATAAAAAGTGTAATGAAGAAAAATGTTCGAAATGAAAACATTGTCGTTTAATTGTTTTGTGATTAATTTTTTACTTCTAGATTATCTTCATATTGTTCTAATAATAAATAAATCAAAATAAATGTCAAATTTGTCAGATATGTCAGAAACAATAAACACAAATTATTGTCTTATTTTTCATGATACTCTGATAATTGCCTTAATTCGTGTATTTTCTTTTGATTCTAACTAGCACATAAGAAACAATTAAACAACAAACTTGGTACTCATCGATGCAATTTTCATTCGGAGATATCGCCAAATCAAAATTTTAACTAGGGATCGACCGATACCGATATCGGTATCGGTATATCGGCCATATCGGTCTTCTTGGCCGATATCGGTATCGGCCGATATCGGTATCGGCCGATATGTAAACCACGATATCGGCCTATATCGGCATCGGCCTAAAAAAATATAAATTGCTTAATATTTCAGTTGCTAAGGAGTTTTTAAAGGAAATTAAAACAGAAATACTAAATAAAAAAACAAATCAAGCTTATTGTTATTCAAAATTTATCAAAAAAGTCATTAAAAATGGAGAAGTAAAGTTACACACTAAGTTAAACAAATTAATATTTAAAGTTAAGTTTTGGCAAGTTGTAATCTAACAAAATTAAGCTTTGTGCTCTTTCCGGAGTTAGACGATTTCTTGCGCTTTCATAAACATTTCCAAGTGAAGAAAATAGCTGTTCACTAGAAACACTACTTGGCGGTGGTGCTAAATATATTATTGCAACTTTGTACATCAATGGAAAAATGTCTTTTTTTTGCATATGCTCTGCATTTTTTTTGTGATTTATTTATGGTTAATGCGTGTAACGGTAACAGTATATTATTATAAATCACTTTTACCTCATTTATACAGCAACAAATTTACGACAAAATTTTATGGCCGATATATCGGTATCGGCCGATATCGGATATGAGTACATCGGTATCGGCCACAAAAAATCATATTGGTCGATCCCTAATTTTAACATTGAATTTCCTATATTCGGGAAGTAAAGTAAACACTCAGGATGTCAAAATAATTGTTCTGTTTATCATAGCATTCCGAAAGCAGTATTTTAAAAAACAGAAAACAATATTTTAATAATAATGTCTTCATTTTCTGAAACCGATAAACTATAGAACGAACCACGGATGTCATGAATCTTAACAAGCCTTGGATGTCTTAAAACAAAGTTTCAAATCGACATTTGCGGCAGTTACTCATAACATTCCTAGGTATATTAATAGCTATAATAACAATGGCAAAAAATAAAAATGTCAACAATTATCTCAACGGGTTTCACAGCCTACCTAATATGATGGCTTACCAAGTTCAACAATGGTTCCACGTTCGGGTTTTCTATTAATTTTTCACAGGACCCGAACCTTTCTATAGTTCATTTTTTTAAGAATGCAGTAACTAGAAACCTGATTTACACAATGACAAATGGTCAATCTAGTTATAAAATTTGGCGCTAAATTCAAATATAGTTACTTGAAATAATAACAGTTATGTAATTACATTCGAATATAAAATTTAATAATGGTAATTTTTAAAATATTACAGGAAAATGAAGAAAAATGTTAAATTTACTTTTTAAATTAGTAATTTAAAATGGGAAGTTGAATAAGTTATAATTACTTAAAATACATAATGAAAACACATATATTTAAATTTATTACATAAAACTGCATTTAAAAAGTAATAGTTTTACAAAGATGATAATAATAAAAGAATTATCTTATACAATTAAAATGGATTTATTTAAAATTTCAAGAAATTAACAAAAGTTTGTAAATCAGTTATTTTAAATAATTTACAATTATTATCGTGATAACAGTAGAGAATGTAAAAAATTAAAGCTTAAAACAACACAGTAAATTGTTTGTCAAGAGTTTTTAACAATTTGTCACATGACAATCATCCTTGTGGCACAATCTCCATAATAATCTTCTGATAATTTTGAAAACAAATATTCGCGTATTCATTTCTTCTTTGGTAATCAAATTCTTTTCCTGTTTTATCCATTTCCGCAACAATTTTATAAATAGATCTTTCAGAGATTCCAACAGCTGCTGCAGTGAGTGCCACAGCTTTAGTTTTTGTTGCACCCTTACTTTTATGGGCCAAATAACTGTTGTAGGCTATTTCCTTTTGTCCACTTTTTAAAAGTTTTCCCTTCTGATTTTTCTTTATACGACGGTGCACACTTTCTTCAATGAGATAAAACAATAAAAGCAGAAAGAACGAATACTACTATTGTATGTATTGAAAAATAGATTAAATACACCAAATGGCAACAAGAGAAATAAAATGCAAACACATAAACGCAGAAAAACGCAAAAAATGGAAATGATACCAACAGATCAGTTGGCAGGCATTGACAACTGACAGCTCAACATACATTGGCGTACGAACTAATATTAGCCGTATTATAATTTAACATTCTATTGTATTATATTATATTATACGAGTATTATATATTTAGAAATTATTCGTAGTATTATATTCATTTAATTATATATCAACAAATTCTACGCTAATGACTACAAATGTATGTGAAAAGAGAGAGATGAGTAGAGAAACGGTTGAGATGGAGAAATAAATATCGTCGGTGTAAACTTCTCCTCGATTTAAACCAATCAGAGAACAAGATCAAATAAGCCCTATCTTCCCTGTACTGCATTCTTAAAAAAAATGAACTATAGTAGCTATTAACCGGAATTTTTTTAACCGATCCCGCGTGGCTTTATCTCAGGGATGTACCTGTAGTCTACGCCATGTAAATTATGTCATTGTCTACGAGTAGACAAGGATGTAGTTTACGTCCATTTTTGTTCATTTATTAATTGCTCTGTCTGTCAAAGTAAATATGAAATTATCTTCTCTACGCATTGTCTGTATTTGACATCATTCTTTACAGTGTATACGCATTGTTTACGTATGTAAGTATACACATCCCGGCGTTTATTCATGTCCTAATAATAATAAAACATCCCATCACCTCTATCGTCTCTCCCAAGCGGTTGATACTCACTGTATGCGTCCATGTGGGTTTGGGCCGTTGGGGCACATGCTGTCCACTGAGTGTCGGTGGCCGGTGACGGAGGTTCCGGACTCTGAGCTGTCGGGCGCCCCGGTGCCGCGCTTGCCCCCGCTCTTGCTCAGCACCGAGTAGCACGAGCGTCGGTCACTAAGGCGCCCGCTGCCGCGACGTCGCTCACCAAGCTGCCCGCACCAACGCCGGAACGTCTCCTGCAAAGGAAGGCCTGATCATTCGTTACCTCAACCGACAACATAATATATTGTGACATTGTCATGTGAGGCAACATTAGTTTAAATTGGGTACCCACCACCGATTAAATACCAAAGTATTTAAAGGGACTAAAAGATTTTAAAGTTTTTTTCACTTTACCAAGGTCACTGCTAACGAAATTTTGAACATATTCCTGAAACCTGATTAAAGTTTTATGTCTATGAAACGCGGGTCCGAGTTACTAGGACATGGGCCCTAACTTTTTTTTCGCATGTATAAATCGATGCAAATACGCGTCACATTTGTTTAAGTTTGTTTTTGGAATTATAAGACAATATAGCATACTATATTTTTTTTTTGTATAGCGTAAACCAAAATATCTATATGAGAAAATAAATAAAAGCCCATAGAAAAAAAATAACTTCAAATAGTGGTAAAAAATTTCTTTATTATTTATCTATATACTTACATGTATTCTCTTTAAAAGAAAGTTAAAAATATAATAGTTTATGAACATCAATATTATTAGAAACATCACTTAATGACTTTATATTTTATACCTTCTGCTGTCATTATCTACATACTTGTATATAATCTATTTCGACACGAATAATAGTATAATATATTGGATTGAACAGACGTCATTATTGACCATTGATAATTTTTCATTATTGCCCCCTTAGCAGGTCAATTATCAGCTATAATATCCCGAGGACATTGATAATTACGAAATAATTTTATGACAGTTACCGAAAGCGCGTTGCTTGGTAACCGCCCGACACCGAAGGCGGAGGGATGTTACCTAAAAGCAACGTGCTTGAGGTAGTTACGATAAAATTATAAGTATTTATCAATGATCGAGGGGTATTCGGTGAGAATTTTTTTTTGCAATTTTAATTAAATTTACAAAGAATTTGTATTTAGCAAAAATTTTATAATTATAAAATCACCCAATAGATGTCAGTAGTAACTATGAATATGTTCAGCGTGAAGTGTGTGACGATAATAAGATTGACATTGACACAACGAGAAAACAAGACACGTTCAGTTTTATTATACAAACGTTTAATAGTCATAAAAATAGAATGATATCTTATAATTTTTAATTTATAATAGAATATTTTATGATGAGTGTGTATTTATAGCAAATTATTTATTAAAAACGCAATTATTAAAATAAGGTGACCAACTATTTTTTGTTCAAAAAGAGTACACTTTGCAAGTATTTCATAGGTGAAAAAAAAAGAAGAAAAAACGATAAAAACTTTATTTTCTTTTAAAAACATATTTTTCTTCGGAGTGGATTTTTTTGCTAAATGAGGATGTTCGTCTAATAATGTAGCCACATCTGAACAACTTTCATTTTGCATATTAAATTTGACTGTTAAGACGGCAGATAATGTTTTTACAGAAAGTTGCGACTTCTCACTGCTCCAATAATCATTCCCTAGTGAAAATACCCTTTCAACAGCAGCATTAGTGCTTGGACAACATAAGGAAATTTCTATTAAAACTTTTAAATTTTCATGTGGGATATGTTCTACTCTAAAATGCCGAAAGATTTCTACCCATCTTTTGTCAAGTTCTATTTTCTCATCGTTCCATTTCTTCAAATTTTCTTCATTTAAATATAAATTTACTCTTCGAATTTCTTCAAAGAGAAAATTGTCATTAATAACAATATCTTTTACTTCCTTCATTACAAATTCGACTGCTGAAGAAACTTCTTTCCATTCAATTTTACTATTTAGAAGGGTCCATTTGAAACAATTTAATGCTCTAAAGTTCACTATCCATTCTTCGATATATTCATAGCAAATTAGAAATACAAATGAGTATAAAATTATACAAATGAGTACTTTCAGAGTACAGGATTTGAAAAGAGTACGGTTTGCGAAAAAAGAGTACAAAACTCAGTAAATGAGTATAGTTGGTCACCTTAATTAAAAGTACAGTTAGTAAAATTTAATGTAGATGCAGAAGACAGATTTGTTTCCAATACTGTAGAGGTATTGCCACGCATATTATTCATTATTTTATTATGGTGTTCTTCATCTACGTTACGTTCAAATAAGGTTTTATAGAATTTGAATTATTATGACCGGTAATTTTTATTAATTGCTGTTCTTCAACTCCACTTTTAACCAACAGAACAGACTAACTGCAATCGCTCTATTGGAATGGTTGGTAATTTTCTTTTTATTTATATCTAGGCCAATTGCTTCCGCAGAAAATTTTGCCCATTCACTAATAGTATTTTTGTCTAATGGCATATTATCGTACCACCTGTCATTGTGAGTCTTCCAAAATCTATTTGGCCTTAAAAAAGTCTGTTTGTTTTAATATTTGTATCACGTTATGACAACAATTTCAGTAATAAATGGACTGGGCATGCGTTTTTATCATTATTTCGAACCAACCATTTACTGCGAGTGCAATTTTTTGAGCCCCCCTGGCAGGTTTTACTGAAAATGGGATTGTATTCTATACGATCAGTTGCAGAACCATCATTGTTTGTTTCAACGAGAAAAAAGGATGTTAATCAAGCCACTGCTTCTCCACCTCTCCAAGCAAATTCCAATGTGGCGATGTGGTACAATTTCCTTTGAAGTCCTTCATGGGTATTTTCATCCCACATATTAATGATTTTATTTATTTCAGATGAACTTAATGCCACCGAGCTCATTTTTCGTTTGGAAGGATCCGCTTGTAATTTTTTGCGGGTTGTGTTCGTGCTGCGTCACGGGCATTTCGTGCTTGTAGAAATATAACGCTTTTGAACAGGTCAATTAGAAAATTGAATTCATTGTAGTACTCTTCTTGTCATAATTTACTTGTTATATTCCATGAAGTTTTAACAGTAGCTTCCTTAAATTCAGTACCATCACGTTTTCTCATATTTACCGCCCAATCCTTCAATATCAATGCGAGATCATTCACCTGAATAGTCTTTCTCAGTAGTGCATAGATAATAACATTGGCTTAAACCTAAATAAATGTTCGGTAGTGTCCTACACTAAAAAAATTCTCCACTGCTGTTTGACTATTCAATTCATGATGTAACTTTGGCACGTACAACCACTTGTGATGATCTTGGGGTCAAGTTTGACTCTAAACTTTCTTTTGCTGAACATATTGATGTCATCTACAAATCTGCAGTTAGAATGCTTGGCTTCATTATAAGGAACACTCGTTCATTTAATAATATTGTTGCTATCAGCAGTTTTTATTATTCTTTCGTACGTTCTAAATTAGAGTACTGCTCTATCATATGGAACCCTTCTTATGAATCACATCAAGTTTTAATTGAGTCAGTACAGAAGAAATTCTTAAAGTACATTTATTATAAAACTCACAATTCCTATCCAGCACGAACTGTTTCTTATGCACAGCTGATTCGAGAGTTCAAATTCCTTAGTCTAATGGAACGTCGGGAGAACAATTCTGTCTTCTATCTATCCAAGCTTATTCATGGTGGTGTTGATGATCCCCGCTGCCTCTCCCAACTTAACTTTCATGTCCCTGCTATTAAAACCAGAAACTCTACAACTTTCTACCTTCCTACTGCTCGTACTATTCTTTTTCTTGCTTCCCCTATTCATCGGATGTGTTCTCTTTATCAGTCTAAATTTCCTAGCCTCGATATTTTCCTTCTAGAGTCCAAAATATTAGTTAGTCCAAAATATTAGTTAAATACGTCAAACAAATTTCTTTTGCTTTCAGCTAGATATGTACTATGTTCTTTTTTATGTTTTATTGTCTGTAATTCATTACTGCTTTATATTTTTGTACTAAATTATTCTAGTGTTGGGCACTGCCTATTGGATAATTAATGAAATAAATAAATAAAACGACATCAAAAGTGTTTGTTACTTAGCAACTTAGTGACAGAAGAGATAATTGTCCTAGGGAGGGTAATTATCAGTGTAAGTTTGCTTTGATTGGTTACTTTCGCACACGTGATCACAAATACAGGCATTCAATTGGATAATTTTTTAACCAAAATTTTTTCTTTCATTATTACCCTAGGACAATAATGAAATGTAATTGACCTGCTAACAGGGCAATAATAAAAAATAATTGACCTGGTTAGTAATTAGATTGTTTCAGTCCCGCAAATAGAATAGTAATGGGATATTTTCGGTGCACATGTTACAAAAATAAATAAACATCAGCATTATAATATTTTTTCGGTATTGCCCTAATAAGACCTATCAAAATCATCATCAAACTGAAAATCGCTGTCACTTTTCGTTAATATTTCTAATAACTTTGAATCTATCATGTTTTGATCGTTTTTAACAGCAGAACGTCCCAAACACGAAGCCCCGATTTACTCTCCATCATATCGCACAATGATACCGGTGATCTAGTAGGTAAAATTGAAAACTGCACTTTATACATGATTTTTATATGTTTTGGCTATGTGCTTCTCGAACAGCAATATCCTAATACTAACGCTAAACTTAGGCTCGAGCTTAGGCTGCATCCCTATGCATCCGTATTTACGTATCCGTGATACGTGATTTACGTACGTAAAAATTTAGTCCGTCCCCATGAGAGCAGTAGATACGTTGTCCGTATCGATACTGAATTTATAAATCGATGGTAGTAGTGTTTTGTATTATGGAATAAGAAACATTAATATTAACTGTACGCAGTTTGGCTCGTCAATTGAGCACAACAGCTTTATCAGAACAACAATAACAAGCAAGAAAAAAAATCAAAAAACTGCAACAAAAAAACAAAAATGCTATGCTAGTATTAGTTCCTTAATAACCTTAATAGTATAGACGTAAATTCAGAGTTCGAAATATTTTTATTGAATAGAAGCGGATTCTTCTACCAATAATTTAAACCACAACAAACATCAAAATATATAAACTGACAAACTAACTTTGTTGCTCCTATGCGCATGCGTCAAGTCATCCGTATCCGTGAAAAGTTGAAATTAACCAACTTACGTCCGTTGCGTTCTTGAAACGGACCGTTGTATCAATTCACGGTTTTGACTGGTTACAAAAGATCACGTATACGTGAACACGGATGCATGGGGATGCAGCCTTATACTAACATAAAGCAAATACCCAGTACCCAGGTCCGAAATGCGGATCAGCGTCAGACGCATCAGTATGATGTACGCGCAATGCGGATCCGCGTCATTCGTAGTGAACGAGTTTTAAAGCTGAACGTAAAGGAAAGGTTCACGGGAAAAACGCTAAAGTCAATATTGACTAGTTTCGCAGGAGATTAGAAAGAAAGTTTCAAGTCTGCTAAAAAGTTTGTGTTATTAAAAATATTGATGAAAATTATATCTGCATCTTCAACAACATTTACCCTGTAGTAAGTTAAAAAAGACTGATTAAAAAACATGGGAGTTTGATAAAAATTTACAAAAAAATATCAAGATTTGACTTTTAAAACATCTGCAGTGGTCAGTAATTCCTCCCGTCATGTCTATTTTGTATAACATTTGTTTATAATTCAATTTAAAATTGTTATATTTCAAATATTACATTTCTAGTAGGCCTAGATAAAATTCAGTTGTTTTGTCATTTACTCGTATATCATTTTATATGTGACAAACGCGTTCGTGTTGTAATGTTTTATTTGTGTATAAGTGTAAAAATCAGCGAATTATTAATTAATAAAATAGGTGTTTATTAAACAATAAATAAATATTAAAAGATAATAACAATGACGGTGACTATGGTTAAACAATATTAAATACTAATTAAGACTAAACCTATTATTAAATTACTTAAACACTAACACTAAGATTATTCATTTATTTATATATTTAAACAACGCATATCCTATATTCTACATAACCTCTAAATGTATGTCATAAAAATAATTTTGTATCTCTTATGTCCGGTTTTATAAACATGGAATAAAGTGCTGAGTTATTACTTTGAAAGTAAATTTAATCGACGAGTAAATACAAATGTCTGTTTTATAAAACAAGTTACAGAGTAAAATAACTACTTGCAGAGTAAATATTTTATCTTAGTGATTTACCGACAGAGACATGACATCTGTCATTATTTTGTGATTTTTGCATACAAATATTTTAATATTTTCTATAATTATATACATTTAATATTGTTTTTCACCATATTAAGAACCTATAGGCCAGAGTGGTAATAAAATTATATTTTTTTTTATGATTTTGCAACTACAATTTTAACTGGGTACAAGGAAAAGAGCCTCCATGAAGAGTGTGTGAATACCGTGTTACACTCAGGCTACGGTTTCTTATACCGGCTAATCTTTCCACTACTGGAGCATAAGAGAGATTGATAAAACCAGAATAAAACATTATTAGATGGAAAAAAGAGAGAACGGGGAAAAAATTACACAGAAATAGACAAAGCAAATAAATTGGATTTAAATAAATAAATAAATGTAAAAATAATGCAAATGATGAAATTTATAATGAATTTAATTTAATTAATGCTGATGTGTCAAATTTATTCTACAGAATAAAATTTACTTCCTCGAAAATCGGTGGAGTAATTTATTCTGTAGATTTACTTAGCAAGTATTTTTATTCTTGCTTTATAAAACGAAAACCTCTGGAATAAACTATTTTACTTTAAGAGTCAATTTTACTTTGCTAGTAATTTACTTATCCATCTTTTATAAAACTGGCCATTAAATAAATTAATTTTGATTACTTTTATAAATTCAAAGTGTGATTATTTAATATTCTTTTATAATATAATATCACATTTCTTACAAATAAATAGGGAAATGAATTTTCTGTATGATTGATATGGGGCCGACAATGGCGGCGATCTTGGGCCATGACCATGAGAGCTGAGTTGGAGCAGAAGCACATAATAATGGCGCTGCATGTAAAGTGAGAATCATGACCTAATTATCGTCGGCACCAAAATTAGCGAGTTGTTAGTTGTCACCACCAAATAACAATGTATTTATATACCTACTGTGGTAAAGACCCATTCTAACTAATAAAATTTCAACGAGTGTGGCTGGTGACTATGAAATTACTAATTAAGTTAAAAATAGCTCTGGACGATAGGTTTTAGAATAAATTTTGTATGCAATATGAGAATGACATTTTGTGCACTCACGGAAATTAGCATACGATACATATAATCGAAACTTTCCGACTGTGCAAAAAATATATCCGTACTCCCTTATACTACAAATTACTATTTTAGTTTTTTTTTTTGTTTCTAGCTAGGTTCAGTTTCCAACTGCATCAAAAACTTTTATTATTTGTTTCCTTTAGTTTTAGTAGTAATGCAAATGCAAAGTCACTAAATTCTATCCGATTCATTTTCAATCGACTGCTGCAGTAAGACAATAAAGACGCGACGTCAAAATCTCATCATTTGTTTTGATAGACGGACGGCTTTATTTGCACAAATAGTCGCACTTTTTATTCTATTTAGTTTACACACAACTCCTACGATGTACATATTAACTTCAACAGTTCAATGTTCGTGACGTGATGTTTGAATGGACATTCAATGTGGAACAAATGCCTCGTGGCTTAACAAAAGTAAATAGAATCATCCACAAAAAGTATTGTTCTTTTTTTATAAATTAATAATTTACCTCATTTTGCTAGGCTAGGCTACTTTGATAAGCCCACATGTAATGCATAGTTTTGCTGGAGAGTAAAGGCCCATTCAGAATATAAAAATTAGCGGTAGTGTAAGAATTAGTGAAATCGGTAGCGTAAGAAATTTATAGTAAAAATTATTTCCGTTCATAATGAAAATTTATTGAAATTATAGTTTCTAGGAATTTTTTATTATAAATTACTAGGGTGCAAGGTTGACAGTTATAGGTGTCATTTTATTTTTGCACAAAGAGCAACTGACATAGATGATGACTTATTATTTACACTTATCCACAAGCACTCCATTGTGTGAGATAAGCGAAAAGATGAAGGGAATTTAAAATTATTTCAAAAAAAGAAAATGCGTGGGCACAAATTGCCTTTGAAATAAGCAAAAATGGTAAGTTACGTGTTTACTTTTAATTGTGCAAAGTTTATCAATAAGTCTGTTTATATAGCGCAACGTCCGAGGCACAGCACAAAATGATCCTTTTTCTATTGCTCATTTTATCTGATGAAATCAGAAATCAGATGTCAATAAACGTCAAAACTGTCAAAAAAATTAAGTGGTAGCGTAGTGGCAACGTAGAAGTTTGGAGTTTGCAAACTCCTACCGCTGCCATTGCCACTGCGCTACTTCTAATTTTCTTAATTTTTGGATGTGAACGAATACATTTGCTATAACGCATTCAATCTTTTACTCAGGCCACTACCACTGCCACTAATATTACCGCTATGTTAATTTTTTTGTTGTGAATGATACGTAAATATATGGATATTTATTACTTATAATGAACATAAAACAGTATTCCTTCAAATAAAATAATAAAAAAATAATTATTCTCAAAAAAATTAATCAATAAAATGCATAATTTTTTGACTTTTTATTTAAATTTACATTCTTGCGTGTTCAATTTTATTATTTATTCTTCTTTTTAATACATTTTATCGGCCAGACAAAATCAAGTACAAAACTCATTTAATAAAATGACAATTTTTGCGGTTTCACATATCTTTTTTCTTCTGAAATTCGAATAAGTACATTCTTCAGTACTATTAAGTATGATTTTTTGTTAAAATTTCTGTATATATAAAGCACAGTAGCAGTTTGAAAGTATACTTTTCGAATTGGCGCCAAATTACACTGCCTGTGACGTCAGAAAGATATTAGCCAATGACAATACTGGAAAGATGAAGAAAAAAAAACAATTGTATCATACATTAAAGTCAATGATTGCTTTAATGACAACTGTTTGACATAACTTACACTGTACAACGAATTTAAAAGTTAGGTTATGTATACATAATTAATTACGTTTTTAAGAAATAATACTCACTAAAATACCGTGGATAGTACTAATTCGGGTAAAATTAACGTTATTTAACTTATATCAGCGGAAATTTCGCTAACAATATAACTCAAATCTTCGTAAACAACAAAAATACTCAAAATACCTTGTATCTAAATACCTTGTTTGGATACAAGACCCTGACCTACCGTATAATCTACATCACACTAATATCGCGTGTAAACACTGAGATTCTAGCAAAAATACAACACAAACGACAAACACCACAACTCACAACAAAATGGCTGTACTGTCACTTTGACAAGTGGGGCTCCAGCACATTTGTTTTCAAGGACACGTAAAACAGCTGTTTACCCGCGCCCTATACCTATTCTTTGCAATGGTAAAGATTCAACAAAATTTAAAAAAATAAATGGATCTAAGATTTTCTTTGTCATTTTATCAAGATTAAGGAATACCTAAATTTAATTGTGTACAGTTAACGAAGTACAATTTAATTAAAAATTCTTTCGATGTTCTCATTCATGTCCTGCTCTGATTTCCTCGTTTATAACAATAATCGAAATAAGACTAAGGCTAACGGTTAAGCAATTAACTGGATGGATGTTACGGAAGATTGGATTACAAGGAAAGAACAAAGAAGTGTAATCCACAGATTAAAATGGATTAAAAACAAAAAAAAATAAACCTGGACAAAATCTTTCGACAAAAAGAAAAAGTAATTGAAAAAAATAAATGGGGGACATCGTAGGTAGGTGAAATAAATAGGTCATAATGCTAGTAATTTATATCGGATGTCCATTTGAAATATTGTAACGTGGAACGCCCGCCGTCGCCGCCACTGTAAGCGAGTGTCTATTTACAGCGGTGACGTAATCGCGCTAGTAGCCGGCCGATGTAAACAGACTGGTCGCGACGTGTTTAATTACTTCCGGTCACCTGAACCTTTTGTGTTTATTGTTATTATGTGTTCGAACATTCTGGGCTTTTCTAGAAAATAATGGCAGCCGTATATAAGGGGCGTAGCTATGCTCGAGGGACAGTTAGTTACATACAGAGTAATAGAGATACTGACATGGAGTGTGAGAGAGTAAAGTGTTAGAGAGAAGCACAGCAGTATCGTAGTGAGCGTATGCAGTTGGTGTCGAGTACGTACTCGGGAAGTTACTGGTATATACTGGGATAGCTGTGGATGTGAGTACTCGGTTTTGTTGACGAGTATTGGGAAGCTATAGTGTGCAAGGACAGTAACGGCGAGTCGGGAAGTTACTGGTATACTGGAATATCTGTTAAAGAGAATACTCGGTAGTGTTGAAGAGTATTGGGAAGCTAGGTATACGGGGACAGTAACGACAAGTGGAAGTGAATACTCGGCATTAGTTTTGAAGAATTCTGGCACACGGATAGTTGGTGATACTGAAGCTGTGGAAAGAGAAAGTTAGTTACATAAATAGACAGATAGTGTTGTGAAGGAGGTGACTTCTGTCCGAGTAGTTGAATATACAGACGCTGTTGAGTCAGTTGAGTATATAAACGCTGTGGAGGTCGGTAGGCGGACAGTTGAATGTTATAAGTATATAGTGATATAAATATAGTGATATAAATATTGGGTAAACAATCTACAAGAGTCTGCAACAGACCGGCAGTCTAAGATTGGAACGCGTAGTGAAATAATTAATTTGTAATATCGTGGAAATAAATAGTAGTGTTAATTGGTTAAATAAATAGTGTTAGTGTTATCTAGTTAATTATAGTTTTAGTCTTAATTGGTTTTTAATAATTGTTTAATATTAGTAATAGTAATATTTAATTATAGTTTAATAAACACTTTATTTTAATTAATAATAATTGTCTAATATTTACACTTCATCCAGGTAAATAAAAACGTTACAATATGTTAAATAGGTAGTACAATGTTAAGTTTTTGTAATATGCTATAGACAGACTACCTATTAATTTTAGAGGAAAGTTGTAAATACAAAACTTGTTCAGTAACTTTTTTTTTTCGCAATTTACAACATATTTCAGAATTCCATGGAACTATAGTGATTTTATTTACTGCCTGAAATATGTTGTAGTAGCTATTAACATACCTGGAATTGTTATGATTATGAGTATCATAACTGCCGCTGATGTCGGTTTAAAATTTAAAATTAAATTTAGTTGCTGGCTGGTTCCGAACCCAGTCTTTCAGAGTTTTGTTTATTACCAAGCGCGCACGCTACCACTATGCTACTTAAGCTGTTTAACCAGTTTTTCCGGGATATGAATAATAATCATGAAGGTTCTACAAATTTCCTATTTTTTTTTGATATTATACATTTAAATTTACTAATTTGGACTGTAATCTATAGAATTAGTATACCCCGATAACTACACGAATTTTCAACTTAATATCTTGCACTGGAGAGATACTGTTCACAATTAACTGATTTCACATGTTACCTCCCATGTGCCATGTGTCGGTTGGCTTAAGACACCCAGTATATTTGCATTAATAAATAACCTTACATATTCCTATAGAGAGCGAGAGCGCGCTTCACATGATCTCATGGTGATTTAAGTTGCCATGAATTTACTTGTTTGACGTTTGTAGTCTATTTATACACTCAGTCTTGGACTCAGTTTGAGAAACAAAGTTAAATGAGTGAAGATAGTTCTCCTTTGATGCTATATGCACTCTATTGTCTTCCTTATCCATAGTTCTACCTGAAAGCGGATAAGAAATTATCTCTCTCTCCGTTTTGGTGTTAAGACGTCAAAGGCGTAAAAAAATATGCTTTTTTGTTGTAGAATAATTGCAGACCAGTATACAGGTTGCTAATGAATACGTGTAACAAATTTATAGGTTATGTAGGGGATGCAAAATAGATTAACTTTTATTAATAATTCATATCCGGAAAAGCACCGTTTTGAGTTACAGGCTCTTAAAAGAGTAATTCGGTTTAGATGGATGTGATCGGTTCTATAATTCCCCGCAGAATTTTCCCGATCCCGCTGTAATCTATCACTTCAGTTACTAATTTTGTTCATTTAATAGTTATTTATTATACAAGCAGTTCAAACTCGCGGCATTAAGACGCTCGCGCTCCGTGCTCGCACATTAAACTTCCTACTCGTTAAACGTTCATTTTAACCGCGAGTGTAAGACAACTGTTTATTCAATTTTGCCCTAAATAAACTTCTCCAATTTGAGTGTAAGATTTTTATATATGAAGGCAGATCCTGAAATGTCACTTGTCACTGAATGTGCTGCCATGGACCGAATTCCAAGAATATGAAGCGATCCTCAGTATGAAGTTATTGCTCCATGCTAAAATCTTGCCTCATTATTTTCGAGAATGTGGATATTGAAAGGTAACTAGAAAAAATGTGTTTTTAGAAACCAGATTGTAAATATTTACGTTAAATTATTATTGAAGATACCCCAAATTTCAATAAACTTGTCATGTCATGGGTATATGGTGGCAATGTTAGGACCTAATGAGAAAATGAAATTCGTAGTTAAATTTGTCTTGAATTTTTTAATACCTGTAATGTATTTATAATTATTTAATAAATTTAAATATAAAGACTTTGGTTATAAATATAAAACCTGTATTATAATAATAGATTTTGAAATAAATAATTCTGATACTGTTTTAGAGGTTAAGATATAACAAAATTAAATTTGAGCCATATTATATGACAATGAACCCGTCCAACTTTTTTTGAATTTTTTATATGTTATTAAGAATTTAAAAATAGAAATTCCACATATTTTGTTTCCTTGAAATTTTGCTTAATAACGCCTTAAATTAATATTAAAGTTTTGGCGCGAAAGTTGTGACTTCAGCGTCACTCCGCCATAAGTAGCAACACAAACTAAAGCCTATTTAAAAGAATCAAAGGTGGAATTTCTGAAGCACCCACCATACAGTCCTGACCTTGAACGTTATGAATTCTTCCTATTTCCTAAATTATAACTCTTTTATTTTAAGTCAGATAGAAAAACTCTTCAAATATAATTTATATGATATAGTATTATCTATCTACGTACCATATCCATTTGTATACAGGCTGCTCCATTTAAGCGCAACAATATGCAACTTTATATTTCTTAATGGAACATCCTAGATTTATTTACTTATTTTGATAGTAAATTCGATTCCTTTTAAAAAAGTATTAAGTAATAAGGGGTCTAAAATTATAAATTAAGAAGTTATTTACCTTTATTCGTTGAATGATGTTTCTATCATGTTATTATTAACAAAGTAAGCTATGGATAATTTGATCAATTGTTTCAAATTTAAACAAACAAGTTGTCCAAATACTCTTAGTTTATCATTGTTGATGTTGATGTGAAAATGAATAATACAAATTTTAGTAAAGATGAGATGGTTAATATAATATTTATAATAGAAAAATCTATTGAAGTTGAAGGACAAGTTTTCGAGCATTTATTATAATTTTGCATTATTTAGTCTGTCAGTAAATTTTAATAGCTTCTTTGGAATTAGTGTAAAGCTTAAAATAAGTATTAAAAAAAGGACCAAACTTTTGTATTATATTATGGTTTTTTCCACTCTGAACTACTATTTTTTATGAACGTAAATAACTTCTTAATTTATAATTTTAGACCCCTTATTATTTAATACTTTTTTAAAGAGAATCTAATTTACTATCAAAATAAATAAATAAATATAGGGTGTTCCATTAAGAAATATAAAGTTACATATTGTTGCGCTTAAACGGAGATAGACAATAATATATCACATAAATTACATTTGAAGAGTTTTTCTATCTGACTTAAAATAAAAGAGTTATAAAGAGAGGACAGACCGATGAATCACTCTGTGTACAAGTGCAAATATTGCGGTTGAATCCTTCAAAATCATTGTCTCTCAAGTGTCTCAAGAAGAATGGATTTCTTTCTTTAACGATTGGTTTTATCGAATGCATAAATGTGTTGAGTTAAAAGGAGAGTATTTCGAAAACCAATAAAAAAATAATATCTGGAAAATTTTGTTTTCTATCAATAGTTTGCAGAAACTTACGGTGCTACCCTTGTAGTTCCTACCTATACATTATCAAAACATTTAAATTTCACCCTATTGTAGCGTAACTCTCGTATAAACTATCAAAAAATAATTCAATCGTTTTAACTAAGGTTCAAACGAAAAATTTATATTTTTAATCATAACTGTATGATTCCAATTAACGATAATATGCTTGTTCTAGAAATAGGAAGATCAACAGAGTTAATATTGCGGTGTAGGTGTATTGTACCTTGGGGTGTAGGAGTTAAACCAAGTACCTACTAAATAAATATTGTCAATGTTGTTAGATACGAAACAATTACTACGTTTACATGTAGTTTTGAAAATGGTTTCAGTTTTCAGTTAAAATTACACGAAACTGTTTACATGTAATTTTCAAAACAAGTTTCCAGATTGAATTGAAAACAGTTTCGGCGCATGCGCATTTGGCTGGTGTAAGTGACAGATCCTCTTCACTCCAAATTCTTCGTTTTGCCATTATTCCAATTATTTTTTCTACTTTGTACCACTACGCACTAAAACTACACAAATGTCAGTTTATTTGTAGGTTAGTAACATCAAATAACACAAAGCTACAGAAACGTTATGCTATGTACGCATGCGCATTATCGAAACTAAATTTTAAGTGTTTACATGAGAAGTTTTGAAACTAGTTTTCAAGTCAAACCCACGAACTTTAGTTTTGGTTTGAGATAAATCAAAACCGTTTTGACACTGTATACATAGCGTTTTCAAAACTAAAAACGTTTTGAGAACGGTTTGAAAACTGCATGTAAACTCAGTAATAATGAGAATGCAATGTGTATTGCTTCCACGTGGTAAACTTCACGAAAACAATTAGTTTTCACTCCATAAACCAAACTAGCGAATTTAATTTAAGAGAAACCCAAAACTACGGAATTCAGAGACGGTATTCTTAAAGTGGCGAAAGGAAAAAAAGAAGATGATAATCCTTATTGCCTTTTGTTGTACTGCATATCTTTAAGCTGTTTGTCTAAGATAGAAATTTACATACTTTTATAGAAAATAGAAGAAAACAAAATAACAGACAAAGAATGTATAGTGCGTTAAAAAAACTTAACTCGTAGTAGGCTACAAACAAATAATAGTATGTCTGATTATAAAATGTAATTTTCCTGAAATTCATTGCAATAGGCAGCAAAAAAATATTGGCATTTGCCGTTTCCTGATTTATTTCCATTTCTGAAATAAGATAAATCTGATGTGGCCAACACATTAACTTTCGTCAGTTCTATGTATTTTGTACACATCAGATTTTTTAAAATAGGAACTTAGAATTATTTTACTAAAATTAAAAAAGTTTGTATATCAATTGTATGAAAAAATTCAAGAAAAATAAGATATGTAATATGTAAGCCAGTGTAACATTTATTTAAGGTCTATAAGGGGCTAGCTCAAGCTAGCCATTTTTTTACGTTAAATCACACGTTATCGGTCAGCTGGATTCAAATGCCCACCGTTTCAACTTCTAAAAGATAAGAATAAGAATAATGCGATTGAACACTGAAATAGTGTTTTATAAGAGGAAATTATTCTCGTACTTTTGTACTGTAAGAAACCATCACAGCAACGATCATCCCTATCTCGACACTCTGTATAGAAGAGAAAGCAATTACATGTATATTAGCAAACTTTACTTACATTTGATAAGAGTAAATGATGCGGTCATAGCTTCCAAAGTCAAAGTTATCTACAGTTTACAATAAGTTGCTGACTAATACGATACACTAGTATTTCTTGATTAATTGTTGTTGTCTGACACAAGATCTGAACTAATGAACTTAACCTTTCGAAGCAAGTGTGATAATAATTAATTCATCACTGTCTAAATGTTTTAAATGTGTAAACATTTATAATATTACTATGGGGTGCGTGACTTTACTACATTAAGATTAAATGAACTGTTAAAGTTTTGACAATAAGTCACATCCAATTGAATGTTTTATGTTAACTATACGGCAGAGTTAATTATAAATATAACCAGTGGTGATACTCTGTACGATAGCTATCTCTTGCTACCGACGCACTGGTACGACACTACCCTATACGTGTGTATTTGAATTTGGTGACCTTCAACAGGCTCGCTTTACGCGCTAGCATAGGCGTACGTAAGATGTCTGCCTAGGTATCTAAGAAAAAATATTATTTATTATGATATCAATAAAAATATAGATAATAATTGTTCTAAATTAATAAAACCCCTTAAAAATGACATATAAATTTGAGTGTAATCATAATATACTGAGGCGGTCGATAGAAATGTAAAATAAAATAAATATAATATTTTTCTGGGCCAATCGGTAATCTAAAAAAGCTTTTTACAATTTTTTTTATCTTTATTAATAATAATATTTTATTCATTCAATAGATCAAATACATGACATAGAATAAGTCAGAAAAAATTTACATACAAAATGAAAGAAGATTAAGACATATTTTACCTATTTAAATACTCCTGTACACTATAATAACATTTTTTTATCAAATAAAGTTTCAATTTTAATTTTAATTCCTTAACACTAGTAATATTATTAAATCTACTATCTAACTTATTATACAATTTAACGCCGATTTAGTTAGGACTATTTTCAAATTGTTATTATTAATTGGACAGCCTTTTACACAACAATATATTATAGCACCCGACATTATGTCTAGTAGTCTAGTGTGGTAGTCGTAATATTCTTGCGCTGAACCGCCCTACACACGAACGCCGTCACTCCGTCACTGGCAAAACCTGGCGTACTGGAGTACGCCCAATCTCCTTACGTTACCCCTCCCTGGTCCAAGTTCACGCACACATAGCCATAAGCACCCGGACAGCAATACATACAACAGTGTCGCTTCTGTTGACGTTAGTCATATATATTCTGTGCCGTCGCTAAACGCTAAGTAATAAGAGCGGTAACAACAGTAGGTAGTAGGTACTCTATAGGGCACTTGCAGGGATGTCACAGTATGGCGGGTGAACAGCTGATTCCGGACAACCAAACTTCAGATTAACATTGCGTCTTATGCAGTGAATGTATTTTCTTTGCAAAAATTAAGATTTTCGTAAATGTATACTTGGTACTTTAAAATGTAACTAACCTTAATTAAAGATAAGTGCGTATAAATTATTTACTACTAAAACAAATCAGTCGTAAGTTGAAGTATCTTGTAGCATCAGGTTGCATTGTTTTCATTTGAGTTTATAAGTATTTTTGTGTATTGTTGAATGAAAACTTAAAAAGAAAATTAAATTTGAAATATTTGTAAAGATATTTTGTTACGGGTTCATTTATTTTTATCATCATTATATGTATTTTTTTATTACCCACAGATGAGCTTATTGTGTTCAGGTGCCAATAATTTTTCTTTGGAAGCCAAAGTACCTTAATATAATAAATTTTATGTGGATCCGTATAAATAAACACTTTTTTTGAAGAGAATTATAAATGCCTCTCAAAAATCAATATGAAATCAACAATTGATTAGGTACCTAATTTGTAAACCTTCGTGGGAAACAAATACGGACACAAATACCGCACAGAAAGGTGGAATACGAAAAAATTAAATCAAATTTTGTGCTTCTGTCATTTAAAATATCATTTTTCATGTTATTTATAGATAATATTAAGAAAAATTAAATATATATTTAAACATTTGTATATTATATTCATATCAAATTATTTTATTGTTGTTTTATATGTAAAAAATCTGATGTGGCCAGCACATTACCTTCCGTCAGTTCTATGTATTTTGTACAAATTTCATACAGAAAATTCCTTGCTAAAGATTATATTTCTTGTACTTTACCTTCCGGCAGTTGCATGTATTTTATGCAAATTCCATACAGAAAATTTATAGCAAAAGATCCTATATTTCCAGTAAAATTATAAGACAAACACACTATGTCAATTTCACTTGACACTGACATCTTTCAATCAAAATTTTCTTAGCTATGGCTACTTTATGAAATTTAATTTCTTTATAATTTTTTAACTCTATATCCATTTAATATTAAGTATAAAATGCAGTCAAATCGTATAGAGAATAAAATATTCTTTAATATTTATAATAACATTAAATGTGAAAAAATGATATTTAACATAATTTTTTCAAGAAAAACTGTTAAAATCTTCAAATGAGGGTAATTCCGTCCAATTCTTACCAAAATCTAATCAGCTCTTCACATGGATGTAACGAAGAGAAATACGAAAGAATTATAATTTTTAGAATTGTAGTATGGAAGTTATCGTAGACGAAAATTTTGTTACACACACACACACACACACACATATATACACACACAGACACACAGACACACATACACACACACACACACACACACACACACACACACACACACACACATACAGACATCTTCGTAAAAATAGAAAAATCGTATTCTAGGGACCCTAAAACGTGCTTATTCGTCAAAAACTCACCACCGAATTTTTTGACGAAAGACAATACCTTCCTTACCTAAAGGTGACGGAAGGTAAAAAGTATACAGACATAACTACGATTAGGTTACTTTTAATTTAATAATCTCGAACTCACTAAATAATAACAATATCCTCAAATATTTTTATGGAAAACACTACTCATACACTCACCTTTACATACTCTAGGCACTTTTTCCAAAAGAAAACAATTAGTGCTGTAAAAAAACAATAAAAGCTTACGGGACGGTATTTCTCCGTAAGACGCAATGTTAATATGAAGCTTGGTTGTCCAGAATCAGCTGTTCAGGCGCGATGTTGAAACGTCACGTGCAAGTGCCCTATAAGGCGCAAGCAGCCACGTGACTCAAGGGACCGTGACGTGCTTAGAAACAGCTGATTTGTGTGCGCATGTCATTTTGACAAGAACAATGTCATGTCGATAAGACAAATGTTTTGACTTATTTTGATTTTTAACTGCTAAAATGTTATTATTTTTAATTTCATGTGTTTTACTGCCTAAAAATTATAAAATATTAACATTTTAGCAATTAAAAATCAAAATAATTCAAAACATTGGTCTTGTCAAAATGACAATGTTCTTGTCAAAATGACATGCGCAAACAAATCAGCTGATTCTAAAGACGTCAAGGTCCCTCGAGTCACGTGTCTGCTCGCGCCCTATACAATCGCTGTACTCGTATATCGCCTATGTTTACTAAAATAAACTAAGATTACTAAGATAACAACTAAATACGAGATGTTGATAGTTTTGAATTTGTATTGTAACAACTCCAGTTTTAAACAGTGGCTCGTAGTATGATCACGGTTTTAACTAAAATGCTGTTTAAAGAAATGTCAAATTACATTATTTAACAATGATAAATAATATCAAATTTATCAAAATATGAGTTAATCGTTCTTTAAACATACGGGCGAAATTAAATATTGAAATTTGACAATATCTTCCTTACCTATAGGTGACGGAAGGTAAAAACCATTTACGTAAAGTACTATAAAGAAGTACAAAGAATAGTCATGACATCCCAGCAACTCTACTTCATGACAATAATGAATACAATGATGAATCAAGCATTGTTGACGGTTTTGCTAATTATTTCAGTAGTGTCCATAAATCTGAAAACTTGCCCGATAATAACAATCTATGTACCTCTGTTGTTCACTCTAATTCTATTCGAATCATTGAAATTACTGATGACGACATTTCACATGCAATAAAATCACAAAAAAAATACAAAATCAACTGGTCCGGACAACATTCCCTCATATATTATCAAGGGTTGTTCAGATTTATTTCTTCTACCACTAAAACACTTGTTCAACTTGTCATTAAAAACCACCATATTCCCTGACAAGTGGAAGGAAGCTAAAGTTTGTCCAGTATTTAAATCTGGGAAAAGAAATTTAATTTGTAATTATAGGCCTATATCTTGTCTAAACTCACTAGCAAAAGTTTTTGAAAATATAGTTTTTAAAAAAATTCAGAGCCAAACACTCAGTACTATAAATTTGGAACAACACGGTTTTGTACCAAAACGATCAACAACTACGAACTTAATGGAATTTATTACCTTTACCCATAATACCCTTGAAAGAAAACAGCAGGTTGATGTCGTTTATACAGACTTCGCAAAAGCGTTTGATTCAGTATCACATTACATCTTAATAACTAAACTAGAGCGAATAGGATTCCGTGACAATTTATTAAATTTCATATTCTCCTATATACATGATAGAAGTCAGTATGTTTGTATTAAGGGCCATCGCTCAAGGTCATTCACTCCAACTTCAGGTGTACCTCAGGGCTCTGTACTTGGACCATTGTTGTTCATATTATTTATCAATGATATTGTTGATGTTGTTAATAATTCAAAATGTTTATTGTTTGCTGATGATTTAAAAATATTTCATAAAATTACAAATATTGATGACTGTCTTCAACTTCAATCTGATATCAACAACATCAATCAATGGGCACTGAGTAATGATTTGTTTTTTAATATCGACAAATGTTGCGTGATGACCATTAGTAGAAAAATGTTTAGTATCGAATTCAATTATACCATGAATGATCAAACATTGAAAAGACAAACAACAGTGAAAGACTTGGGTATAAACTTCAACAATAAGCTCCAATTTACACTTCATTTAGAGTTGCTAATATCTGAAACTTATAGAATCTTAGGCTTTGTGCTTCGCTCATCACGTAACTTTAAAAATGTAAATACCATATTAAGCTTATATTTTTCATTTGTGCGATCAAAACTAGAGTATGGTTGTATAGTCTGGAACCCATACTAAGAAACCCATATAGACAAAATTGAAAGTGTACAAAAAAAATTCTGTAATCTGCTTTATTATCATTTGTATCGCGTATGGCCGAATATGAAATATGAGGACGTGGTATCCTTCTTTAATCTCGAACCCCTAATAATACGGCGCGACAAATGTCAATTACTATTTTTATATAAATTAATTAACAATTTAATTAGCAGCCCCTTACTTTTGGCTGAACTCAATTTTCATACACGGCCATGTAATACCCGTTCAGCCATTTTATTTCTATGCGATCTCTCAAGAACAAATTGTCATTATTCTAGTCCGATAAACTCTATGTGCCGATTATTCAATAAATTCAGCAATGAACTTGACTTAAGCGATTCTATGTCTAAATTCAGTAGCAAAATCGATAAATGTTTGAGAAATCGCCCAGAAAATTAGTTGAATTACAAACTTATTCTATTTATATATTTCGCTAATATTTTTGTATCATATTTTGCTGTAATTAATTGTAAAATTGTATTAACACTTTTGTCTTGTGTATTCCATACTAATATTACTCTGTAATTGGGAATTGTTTCCTGTTGGGTGATAAATAAATAAATAAATAAATGTCATTATATACGAATAAATTTTAACAAATGTACATACATTTGGGATTGGACGCGTATCAATTACGATGATTTGAAACTTAATTTCAATGAATAAATTTAATCATCCTATAATTTGTTGCAATGTTTGTTATTTAGAATATTTTAAGATTTATATGACAATGAGTAAGTTTATATCGAAGTCCTTAATCAGATTTGTAATCAAATCGAATTTAAATAAATCCTAAATCTTGACCTCGGTCTTGACTGTTTATAGCAGAAAAATTTCAAGCGATCAATTACATTCGAATTTACTGTAGATTTATGGGTCGATTCTGTTTACATCTGTAAAACCTCATAAAAACGCATCAATTTTAGTTGATTAATATAAAATTATACATAGTACAGGTTTTGTTACGATTTTCTTCATTATTTACAAATTTACAGATCTGTAAGATTTACAGATGTGAACAGAATCGACCCATAAATTGGATTTATTACTGATACTATTGGCATAGCAGCATAGAATGCGTAGAACGTTATTGACTAGTAATAATTTTGATTTTTGACAATTTTGATTTCACATTTACTTATGTAGATTTTTCATCAAACATTTACTTAGTTTTTATCTAACAAATCAATTATTGTTCTTTCCAGGACTAATTTCAAAAAATATTCTGTTTCTTGTTGCGTTCACGGATTTCTTATTGCTTTTCTAATAATTATACTAACTTATCGTTGCCACCACGTTGACATATATTAACTGTGAAACCATGAAAGTAGAATAAATTTTTCTGCGTTTTTTTCATTGTTTCAGTACCTACTATTGAATTTTCTGTTAAATCAGTATTTATCTCGAGACAGTAAATCTCGTTGGTATAGTCGATTTAGAATCCAATTCTAAATCCAATCCATCTTTTTCTTAAATACAATTTCTAATCCTAAATCGACTTAAATCCGATTAAATACGTCGATATAAGTATACTCATTATTACTCGTAAATAATAAGTATTCAAAATGAGAATAAAATGAGTACATCCCTGTTTTTGTTTTGTTTATCCCTTTGCAAATTGGTTGGTTATTTTTTCGGTTTGATTCACAACATGATACGTAGCATGAGGTAGCTACAATATCTATGCGTGTACTATAACTGAAATTTAGTTTTTCAGTCTTGGTTTTGATATTATAACCTAAGCGTCAAAGTAAATCTTTCTCCAGGTCCAATGATACTGTAAAAATACATTACTATTATATTGTAGTTCCCAGATTAAAAATATAAAACTAGTGTTGTCATAATATAGTCGTAAACTTGAAACTAACTGACAGAATGAGATTAAGATTAGCAACAACTCGTAAATTGAAGCTATGTTAGTTCATGTTAGCAATCGTTGGCGACCTTTACTTACTGTACAGAGTATTATTTTTGACATCTTTATTACTAAACGACGATAGCAATAATGGATACCTGTCATACAAAGTCCCATCACTCGAGTCGAGTTAGCTGATAAATAAAACATTTTTTCAAATAATTTATCTTTAATATGCAATTTGAAAATCAGAGTATGTAGTGGTAGTGTACAAATCGCAAGTCATTCATACGTAGACAGAACCTATAATTGAAAATGAATTGTGAATTGATGTGATCGTTCACGAAACAATTATTCAACTATGGTTCATATTAAGGTCCAGAGCAGTGTTTCTCAACCTTCTGGTCACCGTGACCGTATAAAACTTTTCACAACATTATCGCGACCCAACGCTGAACAAATGGGGTTTCAAAGGCAACGCCTTTTTTAAAAAATCAATTTTAGCCTTAAGTAATATCGTAATTAAACTAAGATAATGAATAATTATATATTATTTTACTAAAAATTGTTATGACGTTACATCTCCAATTTCGCTAATTTCATTGCAGTAGCCAAAATCGAATGGGCCCGTGTGTAAATCAAAAGAAAACAATTCATTAACCCTTTCGCTCCGGATTTTTTTTTATGAATTTAACAAAATAATGGTGTCGTTCATTTATGGAAAGTTTGTTTAAACATGCAAAAAAGTTATTTTATTTTTTTATTAATTATAGATTTAGAAATTAATAATAAATGGAGTCTAAGGTTAAATTTAACTAAAACTGTTATAATTACCCCTTAACCTTAAAATTAATTTTAACAAAAACTATATACGTATTTCGAGAACTAAGTTCTCATCATCAGTAATACAACAAGTGAAAGTTTAACAGAGTAGTCAAGATTACTCAACATGTCAACCATGCCAGAGGTCCTAACAACTCTGAAAAACAAGGGAGAGAACTGGGATTATACAGGGATGGGAGTCACAGGTGAATGAATACCTATAAACTAAGATAATTTTCGTCCAATAATGAGTCATTAAATTTTAAAACGTCCAATAAAATTTAACTTTGTACTGTGACTCCCATCCCTATATAATCCCAGTTCTCTCCCTTGTTTTTCAGAGTTGTTAGGACCTCTGGCATGGTTGACATGTTAAGTAATCTTGACTACTCTGTTTAACTTTCACTTGTTGTATTACTGATGATGAGAACTTAGTTCTCGAAATACGTATATAGTTTTTGTTAAAATTAATTTTAAGGTTAAGGGGTAATTATAATAGTTTTAGTTAGATTTAGAGATTATTAACTGGACACATTTGACCCATAGTGTTTTACATTGGGACAAATATGTCCCTGGAGGATTTACAAACTAATATTCTTAAGTCTACTATTTTCAATAGGCGCTAAATACGTCTTAAAAAAATCTGATGTGGTCAGCACATTACTTTCCGTCAATTCTATGTATTTTATAAACATTCCATACAGACAGTTTTTTGCGAAAGACTATATTTCCAGTACATTATCTTTGCTCAGTTCTATGTATTCTGTACAAATTCCATAGAAAAAGTTTCTTAGAATTGATTCTATATTTGCAATAACATTATAACACAAACGTACTATGTCAATCGCACTTGACATTGGCATCTCTGTCTATCAGAATTTTTTTATTTATATTAGCTCTTTCTAGTGTTATTGCATAGCTGGCTGCTTTTTTCAAGAAAAACTGTTAAAATCTCCAAATGAAGGTATTTCCGGTTAACCAATTACAACCAAAATCTAATCAGCTTTTCATATGAATGTAATGAAGGGGAATACGAAAGAATTATATTTTTTAGAATTGTAATGTTGGAATTATCGACGGAGAAAAAATCGTCACACACATATACACATACACAAATACACACATACACAATATACATATACACAATACACACATACACACACACACGCACACGCACGCGCACGCACACACACACACACACAGACAGACAGACATACATCGCAAATATAGTAAAATCGTATTCTAGGGACTAAAACGTGCGTAATCATTAAAACTCACCATTGAATTTTTTGACCAAAAAAATACATATCTTACCTAAATATATGGCGGAATGTAAAAACTTCAAAATGGAAGATTCAAAAGCTTTTATTGAAGCTAAAATTTTCACCAAGGATGCAAATATTTTAGTGTCTACAATATTTTTGATTTTTCGTTTGACAGCCCAGCTGGCTGTGGCAGGCGCCATTTTAATTAAGAATGGGTTTTGAAAGTAACACCGCAAGGTGGTAGTGAGCATTTAACAAACTAAAGTGAAATTTAGATTCTAAATGACCACTAGATGGCAGTACATTAAATGGCAAGCTTCTCAAACATAGAGGCGCTGTGGGCTGTGGTTCTGAACCCGGGTTCTGTGGTACATTTGAGTCATCTTATAAACGGATTACTTGCGTAATATTAATTAAATATTTTTTTATTAATTACATACATTATAATATGATGCTTTTTAACCTAAAGTTTATTTTATATACGATCATGTATGTTAATTTGAAAAATAAAAACACATTCCTTCATAGATTAGATTAAAATAATGAATAAAATTATTTTGTACAAAAAAAAACTCATTACTACAATATTTGAACTGATTATAACTTACAACAATAATAATATTTGCTGTTTTTGTTGCTGTAATTGTTGGTGACAATAAATTATATACAGGATGTTAATTAATAAGTGTTACATATTTATAGGGTATGTAGTGGATGCACAATAGACCAACTTTTAATAATAAACTCATCCGGAGGCGCATCGTTTTCGAGCTACAGGCTTTTAAAAGAAATTATCTACCTTAATTTTCGTCGGCTGTGCCACCACTTCTGTTGTTTATTTTAATTTTTTAAATAATTTAATCAGTTTTGTAATACATATTATAATAATTACTCAAAATGTTAACCACCAACTTCAAGCAAGCATTGCACAATACCTTCGGAGCATATTTTACTACAATCGTTCAAAAACGCCAGGATTTGTTTGAATTTCTTGTGCCGCCGTATATTCGATCGTAAATTAATACCATGTTATCGTTATCGCGAACAGTATGCTCATTTATAATGCTTCTGCAATTCAATGCTAAAAGTAAAAATATTCAAAATAATAAATGAAGTGACAGGCGGTGACAGGGCAAAGCCAACTAAAATTAAGGTAGACAATTACTCTTTTAAGAGCCTGTAGCTCCAAAACATTGTATTTCCGGATATGAGTTTATTAGGAAAAGTTAGCCTATTTTGCAACCCCAACATAACCCAAGAAATATGTAACATGTATTCATTAACACCCTGTAGTGTAGATTATAAAATGAAATACATACGTAATTAGTCACATGATTACAGCATTGTACACAGTTGTAATAATAAAATGGAAGTATAAAAGTTAAACACTGAAAGACATTAAATATGCGGATAATTTGTATTAAATGTTCTCGTCTTTTAAATTTTGCACCAGTACAAAAAACTTAAACTGGTCAATTAAATGGATACTGTGGTTCCAATACTTCATTTCATGTAAGAAAATAGCAAATGACACTTGAGAACCGACCGTTTTTAATGTTTGTATCTGTAAAAATGTACAATACCTTAATATTAAAAATTACAAAGTCGGAATCAAAAACATGGTTCATTTAATTTTGTCAATTTTATTTAATAACTGACAGGTGATATATTTTTAGTTTTTGCGAACTTTGTATGTATTCGGACCAATCTGATGGCAGAATTATAATATCCCTATCGAAACCTAAACCAACGCTATTTTCTTACGTGAAATGAAGTATAGAATTTTTATTATCATTTTTCTTTATATATTGTATATTTTTACCTTCCGCTACCCTTGGTAAGGGAGGTATAGAGATCGTGCTAAAAATCGCATATCGAGATTCCTATCTAACATTTTCACAATGATGTCTGTGTGTGTATGTATGTGTGTGTGGATCCTCCACTCTAACTCAAATACTATCATTCAAAAAAATTTGAAATCTTGTATGTCGAACTTTTTCTGTATTGGAAAGAGCCCATTAGATTTTGGTGAAAATCGGATAACCGGAAATGGCACTTTACTAGAAGCTCAAAAGAGTTTTTCTTCGAAAAATACCTTTAAATGTTATTTTTTCGAGATTAATGTTATTATAAAAATTAAAGATTATTAAATTGTCTATAGATTTGCATTAATAATGTTTCTATTTATTTTATGGATAAATTTATAAAATTATCTATAATTTAAAACCCAGAGCCTACGCTTTAAACAAACAAAACGCAGTTATTCAAATGTATGTAACTGACAGATAAATGTCACTATCAAAGAACTAATCATTTCAAAATAATATTAGTAACGTTTTAAAAAGGATAAAGTAAATAGAACAATAGAAAAGGAATTCAATACTGTTAAGTAAATATGTAGGTATGTATTTATTAACGATTCACAAAAATATTTAAGCTAATCCTCATTTTTGGATTAGTGAATTCTATTCTATCCCGGTATTTAAAATTTAATCTTCATTTTATTATAGTTCCGGTAGCTCAATGGTTAGAGCAACGCCTCATGTCATGACTCATGAGTGCCCTCGGGGCTCTGGGTTCGAATCCCAGTAAGGCATGGATGTGTGTGAATGTGAACCCACTCTGTAATTGGGATTTAATCCTGTTGAGGAGTTTAAAAAAAAGTAGTTACTTGGATTAGATTAGACTATATTTTAAGAAATAAACTGTCAGAATTAGAGTAAAATTCGCTAATCCAAAAAACTTAATTTTTTGTGACTCGGGCTGTAAATGGCGGGAGTAATTGTGTTGGCCATACCAGATTTTTAATATTTATTCCAAAAAGGTGATTATTAACCACGAATACTTTATTAACCAAAACATAATTTTATTTAAGGAAAAACTGGTAACTATTAACCAAAATAAAATAAACAGGTTTTTTTTTATATCCTAAGAAAAACAGTAAAAGTGCACTGTTATTCACACTTTCAAACTTTTTAAAATTTTAATAAAAGTATGTACTTTTTTACACCAAATAAATGGGAAATGCATTTTTAACGAGCGTAGAAAAAATAACAAATAAGTTTTTTACCTGAATTTGATTTTGTTAATTGGATAATCTAACCGTTTTAGTAAGCGAACCGGATAAATATAATGTAAACCGGTTGTAAATAAAAATAGATTAAAAATTACGTTCTTTTTCGGTTAATCTATAACCGTTGTTCTTTTTAGTTTCTTGCCCTGCTTTTAATCTTGTATTAACAAACTGCCCCTAAATGATATATTTATTATTAACCGAGTATTGTGTCAAAATATCAAGCAGATTTCTCCCTATATGTCCAACAGAGAAGCGGTGATTAAAATATAGTGTAGAAGATTACCAAACTTTGAATATACAGAAAATTTATAATTTAATAACATTACCCCATAATATTGTTGGTGAAAGTCTTTGCAACGGACACAGATAGTATTTTTTTGTAAAAAAATATTTTGTTTTATACACTAACGATAAAAATGATTATTTGTTTGTGGAGAAAATAAAAAGGGATGACGAATTATGGCAAAATGTTATGATCCCAAAATTAACAATTTTTTTCAAAAATTGTATATTTCCTGAAATATGTGACAGTAGAATAAAATGCGGAATGCGCTACAGACATATTAGTAATGTGTGAGTTCCTAACACGTGTACTCCAATTAATTGTACATGCCACAAATAAAATAGATTTTAATTATTTATCATAACCTACGTCCTATGTGATTATTATTTTATTTATTCTTAGTATTTATACAATTAAAAATTTTAAATTGAAATAATTTTGTTTTTATATGTATTTTTATATTTTATATTATACCCTTATTATATTTAATAATATTATTCGTAATAAAATCAAATTTTCGGAACAGCTCAAACTTCAGCCATCATCTCTTCACCAATATTTAAATACATAAATCAAAGATCGCTCGTAAGTCGTAATTGTACCATACGCATGCGTAGACGTAATACGACGTACCACAAAACAAATTCTGAATCCCCTTGCACCACCAACCTCCGGGGTTCATTTCCGTAAATTTATTCTACCATAGCGCCCAGGAACATACGCGCGGCCAATAGCTGAACTATTTCGTACTTTGCAAGCCCCAGAAACTCGGTTTTCTTATATCCAGATTCATTAATAAACTACACTTCATTTATAAACTAAATTTTGTACACACAATGTATATAGTAATATCTAGTAAAATGACTAATTTTTATAAAAGTCTGTTTTCAAATATCCATGATATCTAAAAATTTTATGATTAATACAATTCTGTTAAACATTAAAAATAGTCATTTTACTAGATATGAGATAAAAAGAAACAAATGTGCAAAGAAATATGTATAAATGTTGTTAGTTTTTAAATGAATCTGGATTAAAATTAGAGTGTTTGCTATGCAACCGGTAATACATTTCAAACGCACTCTTAAAATGTCCAGAGATAGAAAAAGACAACTTATAAATTGAGAGAGAGTTGAGGAATGCCAGAAAATATTATTTTTGAAAGTCAATTTCTTGTCTTGTTTTGTTACAAAATATACTCGTGCATATAAACAAAACACTAAATAGAACACAAACTCACTCAATATACGAGTACAATTCTAAAATTGTATGTGAAATAACCGTTATATGTATTTTTGAAATCGAGTTATACGAGAAAATGTGAAAAATCATATTTGAATCCCGATAGAGACTGCAAATTTCTACAATTTCTTTCTCTAATTTGATTCAATATTGATATTGGCTTTTGTTAAAAAAATTGAAACAGCACTACCAGCAGTTCTATTTTCTTTTTGAATTTCAATTCACTTCCACTAAACAAAATAACAAAGAAAATTTATCTGTCAGTTTACTGGAATAAAATTCTTTTCTAATTTTAAACACGCTGTGCATGGCATCAAATATTAGTGAAATATGTATTTCTTCAATATAAAGTTATTGATTTTATGAGCTACAACCATGCGTTATGACAAAACTAAATAATTGCGTTGTTTTTAACTGTTAATTCAAATTAAAAAACTTAAAACTAGTACGAAACACAAAAAGGTAAACTGTTTTAGTTTTAATTGTGACTGACAGTTAAAAACAACGTAATTGTTTATTCTAGACTAGACTAAAAGCTCATTAATACAGTAACTTTATAATTAATATTTTCGCTTACAAAAAAAAATAATTTTACATTATTCAAATGCAGAATTTAAATCCCTATAAGTATTATTTGAACATTTGAATTGTATTTATATTATTAAAAAAAAAATGATAACATAGTTGAGCGAAACAGAGAGTAAAATTCAGGATTTTTTCATAATAGGCTCGTTCTGACGGTGACGATATCGTGACATTTGAGTCACGACAGTAGCTCGACATTCGCTATCACGGCACTATACAGGGTGTTAATTAAAAACCGGGCCATAGGCGTTTAACATGGGAAATCAGTTTTTCCTTGCGCAAAAGTTCCCAATTAATTTTAGACAAAAGTGTTTCAAATAAAAGTTGTAGATAATTATACACAAGTATCACTAAACATATTTTATTTTGCATGTTTATATGTTATATCACTGGAAAATACGCGATAGTCCAAATTGTGATTGTGGAGCAGAAAGAGAAACAATTCAGCATATAGTTGAAGAATGTCCCTTATCTAAATTTCAGCAAGGTTTCGCCGAACTTCACCTATTGACGGAAGATGCACTAAATTGGATAGTAAAAATCAAAAATATTTAATTTGTATTGTTTTTTTTCTCTTATTCTTCATGTATTATTTTATCGAATGAATTTGTACTGTCTTTCTTTCATACGAAAATATAATATATATTTTGCATGTTTAGTAACCTGTAAAATCCAAATTGAAATTCTATAAATATTGCTCATTTACAAAGAAATGCATATCTTTTGAACTGTCAGAAATTCACGTTTCAAATAAAAATTACTGGTAATTATATTCTATCCTAAGTCCTTAAAAATATTTTGTTTTTGTAATCTACATGTAAATTATTGCTTAGATTTTATTTATTTTTATTTTGTAACCTGCAAAATCGAAATTTTGACAATTCAAATGATATGCATTTCTTTGTAATTTTCTTTAAATATCATGGCTATCACTACAAATGAGCAATATTAATAAAATTTCAAATTGGATTTTATAGGTTACTAAACATGCAAAATAAAATCTGTTTAGTGATGCTGGTGTAGAATTGAATTCTCTACAACATTTATTTGAAACATTTTTGTTTAAAATTAAATGGAAAGCTTTGCGCAAGGAAAAACTGATTTCCCATGTTAAACGCCTATGACTCGCTTTTTAATTAACACCCTGTATGTTCAACGTAGTTGAGAAAAATTTGATTATCCAATTCATAATTAATTCAGCCAATGCCATTTAAGAATTTTACTTAGTTACCAGGTATTGATAAGCGAACATACCCTTGACGACGTGGTATAACCGTTATTGTATGTATATTCGCTGGGTCTAAAATGAATTATCATCACAGTAACCACCATTAAACACGTTGTTTTATTTATCGACAAACGTCAAAGATTTTATTTTACTTTTCTCATCAAATATATTCATTGTATAATCCAACGAATACTACTTGTGTGTTCAGTATTATCAGAATATATTGTGTTGATACATGCAACGTATTATTTTAGAATACCACTCCTCCTTCGGAGTCGTGATCATAATACGTTTCATGGCAACACAATATATTCGATAATACCTGAATACACGTGTGGTATTATACAGGGTGTAAATGTAAATGAAATAAGTGCATTAAATTTAACCAGTAATATAAGTCGGCGAGAGCAACAATATTTCTTAATATTTTTTTCTCGAAATCGTATATTTTTTTTTAGCATTTTTACCACCCCGTAAATTGACGAGTCGTTCCCAATATTTTTGTGTTAATTGAATGCAGTAGCAATAGCTATGAAAAATTTTGTTTTTGCAATTGACGGTCCTGTCAATTGTTGCAATTAAATTTTGACATTAGTAATAAACTTGTTTATAAGGTAAAATTCTGTCAAAATGCGAGTACACAGAAATTGTAATTACTTACCTATGGTTTATTTATTTTTTTACTCGTATCTGTACTACATTTTACTTGACATCACGGTTGACATAAAGACAGTGTCATGGAGTTTCCAACGCATTTACTCGAAGCATTTCCAAGTCATAACCAAATCATTCTGTTCTTAATATTCGCACATTTGTTAATCTTGTACATCTTTATCACATCGCAAAACGGAGTGTCACATATGACCATTTTTTAAAAAGCGACAGTTATATCCATAACATATGCAAAAAGTTCTGTTTTCAGCACATAACAGACTTCAATTTTGGGAATGGCTCATAATGTTCATTAATGAGACTGAATTTACTTGGGAAGGTGTGTTTATTATGCACAATATACATCTCGATAGACTAAAATGCTGTAAAAATTTTCATTAAAACATATTTGGGCAGGAACAATAAATGGACGACTAATTATTGATACTCATGTACCTCTTTTAAATGGACAAAAGTTTGTACTTACATTTTTTGAATAACGTATATAAATTATTATGATTTATCGACGATAAATAATCATCTCATAACCTAATAACTATGCGTTTGCTCTTCCTCTCGTTACCTCGCCTCTCCTTGTCTTCCACTATTCACAGGTGATTAAAAGCCTGGTTTAATACACAACTTTATAATTTTATTATCCAAAATTTAAATTTATTTATTTTAAAAATTGTACTATTACGTATTAATTAATAATAATGTTATTTCCCTTGATTCGTTTATTAATTACTGTGACTGTAAGTGTAACTGATAACCGATAATTTTTGAGCTGTTTGTATCCCACTTGAATACGGCAGAAGCCATTTGTTCTCCATAGGCGGGTAACGAAATATGCAGAAAATCTTTAAAGAATTTTAACTCAAAATCTAAAAGACTTAGAAAAAAATGTTATTAAGAAATATTGTTGCTCTCGTCGAGTTACATTGTTAAATTTTATGCACTTATTTCATTTACACTCTATGTCGTGACACAAATGCCAGGAAATACTTATATATTCTGCAGCGCATGTTGAGGAAGAAATTAATATTGTAGAAGTGAAAAGAAAAAGTAGAAAGTGACAATAAGTGCATCCGAAAACCTGCTAAGGGAGTTGCAGTTACTATAAATCATTTTGCAATTACCTACGTATTGATGATGGTATGTTTATAGGCCAATTCTGAACAAATCTGTAATTCTAACAGATCTGTAAATCTGCAGAAACCTGACAAAAACGCAACTATTTTTGTTAATATAAAATTATACATAAGAATGGCAGCTTTCGTTACGATTTTGTTCGTTGTTTTTAGATTTACAGATCTGTAAGACCAGGTGCACCAACAAGGCTTAAAAAAATCTGGTGTGGCCAACACAATACCTCCCGCCATTTAGAGCCCGAGTGACAAAAAATATTAAGTTAATCATTATTTTTGGATTAGCGAATTTTACTCAAATTTTGACAGTTTATTTCTTAAAATATAGTCTAATCTAATTCAAGTAACTACCTTTTTTTAAACCCCTCAACAGGATTAAATACCAATTACAGAATGGGTTCACATTCACATACATCCATGCCTTAGTTGGATTCGAACCCAGAGCCCCGAGGGCACTCACGACATGAGCCGTTGCTCTAACCATTGAGCCACCGGAGCTATAATAAAATGAAGATTAAATTTTAAATATCGGGACAGAATAGAATTCACTAATCAAAAAATCTGGTGTGGCCATCATAATACCTCCCGCCATTTACAACCCAAGTCACAAAAAAATTAAGTTAATCATTATTTTTGAATTAGCGGATTTTACTCTAATTTTGACAGTTTATTTCCTAAAATATAGTCTAATCTAATCCAAGTAACTACCTTTTTTAAACCCCTCAACAGGATTAAATCCAAATTACAGAGTGAGTTCACATTCACACACATCCATGCCTTAGTGGGATTCGAACCCATAGCCCCGAGGGCACTCCTTACATGAGGCGTTGCTCTAACCATTGAGCCACCGGAGCTATCACTATCCAAAAATGAGGATTAGCTTAAAAATTTTTGTGAATCGTTAATTTTTATTAATCTAAATACATACCTACATATTTACTTATGTTGGAAACTGTATTCAATTCCTTTTCTATTGTTCTAATTACTTTTTTCTTATTAAAACGTTGCTAATATTATTTTGAAATGATTAGTTCTTTGATAGTGACATTTATCTGTCAGTTAAATACATTTTAATAACTGCGTTTTATTTGTTTAAAGCGTAGGTTCTGGGATTTAAATTATTGATAATTTTATAAATTTATCCACAAAGTATATAGAAAAAGTATTAATGCTGATCTATAGAAAATTTAATAATCTTTAATTTTTACAATAATATTAATCTCGAAAAAATAACATTTAAAGGTATTTTTCAAAGAAAAACTATTTTGAGCTTCTAGTGAAGTACCATTTCCGGTTATCCGATTTTCACCAAAATCGAATGGGCTCTTTTCAATACAGAAAAAGTTCGAAATACATGATCAAAATTTTCTGAATGATAGTATTTGAGTTAGAGTGGAGGATCCACACACACACACACATACACACATAGCTCATCGTAAAAATGTTAAAATTGGATTGGAATAAAACTTATATTGACACAATTTGTTTATTTATGCTTTCAAAATATTCTGATTGATTTAAAACATCATGAATTTTCTGAACAATGTATGTCAATTTGTTCACTCTTTTTAACAGTGATACGAAATACGTATAATTCAAATCCGTATCATTTGTGAAAAAGAAAGCTTTAAAATATTGCCAAAATATTTCATGTCAAAAACAAGTCTCGCTGAATGATACCTACAAATAAAACAAGTAGTTTTGCATTTTGTAGTGATGGAGATTTTTGCTTTCTATGAATGATAGATGAAATAAATAGCGATTTAAACAAAAAATTCATATCATTAAATATGGAATGGATGCATTATTTTTACTATTTTATTTTCCCTGATACTTCACAAATGAAAATCAATTTAGATTTATGGTTCATACTTTATATTTAAATACTTTGGCCGCATAATATGTTATGACATCATTCACACTTCAGAATTTAGTGTCTCCAAATCAAAATCATAAAGCTAAACATTGCAAGGTTCAAATTTTAGCTTTATGATTTAGTTTGACGTCTCAAACTTTACCAATGAGAACGAGTCTAAAACGATATAGAAATATACACCAATCTTTGTTTATTATTCACTTAGTGGATTCGGCCTACAAACCAAATACGAAGATAACAAGGAGACAGGCAAAACTTAATTGCTGAAACTAAGGTGCATTCACAAATGAAAATTAAGTTTATGGTTTTTGTTTAGGTTTAAGTAAAGATGCATTCACAAATGAAAATTAGGTTTATGGCTTTTGTTTAGGTTTAAGTAAGTAATTCATAAATGTAAGTTTAAATTACCTGAAAATTAGTATTGATATGTACAGACATCTATGTAAATGCTTCAAAAACAAGATTAAAATATCGGTAGAGCAGTACTCAACAAGGCACCTGTGCGCCGTGAAACTGTCATTCGCTTGGCATTATTGGTTATGTATATTTCAGAAATTTAATTATGACAGTCTCCATGCTCTTCTCGCATTTGTTTAAAGATGCCGAATCCTCCAAGTGGATAATTAATAAAGATGGGTATATCATTTTAGACTCGTTCTCATTGGTGAAGTTTGTGACGTTAAACTAAATCATAAACTTAAAGTTTGGACCTTACAATGTTATATACAATGTTTAGCTTTATGATTTGGATATAGAGACCCTAAATTCTGAAGTGAGAATGGAGTCATAACATAATATGGGGAAAGTCTTTAAATCTAAAGTATAACCCACAAATCTAAATCTAATTTTCATTTGTGAATACACCTTAACTAGTGATGGGCAAAATCGAATGATTTTGAGAATCGAATTATTAGTATTTGAATGAATTTCATAATCGAATGATCATTCGAGTATTCGAATGAATTCCATAATCGAATGATCACTCGAGTATTCGAGATATGAGAACTTCATTCGTTCATTCAATGAATAGTTGTGTACTCGAGCAAAAAATACCCCTCCCTAACACAAATCATTCGATCTCGGTTCTCGGTTCGGTTGTACTCGGATTACTTCGCATCTCACATTCCCGTATCTCGTTCAGTCTTCTGCTCTGCTACATGTCTGTAGCAATTGCAATAATACTGGCAGACTGGCAGTGAGAAACTGACAACTGATTCTGGTTTATTTTTCATTTTTCTATTTGATAAGGTGAATATTAATAATATTAATAATTATACGAGCCCCGTCTCAATGAAGTTGGCCCACTCGCTATAATTTCATTTTATTTAATTAAATTAAATTATGATACAGATAATTTTTATTAATATTACAGACATTTTGTCATTCTAGTGACACAGCAAGATAATATGTTTTCTAAAATATTTTATTTTTTAATGTAAAATGATGTATAGTTACTTTTACCAACAATTAAAAAAGAAATGAAAATAATTAAACGAATTTAAGTCGTATGTGGTTTTATTATAAAATGTCTAAAAAAATTACATTAGTAATTTACAATGAAAGTGATGTTACCCAATATTGATAAATAATGATGGTTTTTTATTTTATTGTTTTTAATGTTTTTATTAATTTAAATACTGCAGTTTAACAAAGAAATTAAATTATTTTTGTTTCTAATCTACGTGAGTTTTCTTTCCCATAGTCCGAATTACAAAATACGAGATACGAATGAAAGCGCATTCGAGTTCACGAATAGTTTACCTAAGAAATTCAGTCTACCACATGAAATACCATTCAAGCGATAAAATCATTCGAATGATTTAAACGCACTCGAGTTCTCGACCTTAACCGAGATATTCAGTCTACACATGAAATACCATTCGAGCGATAAAATCATTCGAATGATTTAAGCGCACTCGAGTTCTCGAAATATCATTCGAGCGATATAATCATTCGAATGATTTAAAAATCACTCGAGATATCTCGAGACATTTTCATAATCGAATATTTCGATTATTTTCATTCGAATGATCCCATCACTAACCTTAACTAACTAATAATGATAAGCGAGTGACAATTTCACGGCGCACAGGTATCAGTTAAGTATTGCTCTACTGATATTCTAATCTTATTTTTGAAGCATTTACATAGATGTCAGTACAATCAAAACTAAATTAAGGATAAATTAAACTTGTATTTATGAATGGCATTTAAATCTAAACCATAAACTTACTTTTCGTTTGTGAATGTACCTTAAATTACACTAAAAGTATTATTCGCATATTGAAACTACTTTCTGTTTTTTGTTAATTTAAAATAGTTCAAGAGCTCTTACAACGTTTAGATGGGATTTAAAGAGCACTTATGGGATAAATTATGCAGGAAAATTACAATTTTCAGTCAACATCAGGGGTGTATTAAAGATCAATCCTAACATATTTCAAGCTAGCATAAATAAGACCTCTGTTATTAGTAATTTATTATATTTTAATTGATTATTATGGAAAACTAGGTGACAATATATTCAGATGTCATCCATTGGAAAAAACGAAAACTTGACAAAGAAATAAAGTGTATGTAATTTAGACGTGCAGATTCTCAATCAAAAATAATTTTTCCAAAATTCGGAATATTATTTCGTATTATTTATTTAATTCTTGAAGAGTACACTTTTAGTGCGCCACTGCCGACATGTAATTTTTATTAAAAATAACGAATTATCTAGTCACGTAACAAACGTTGGATAGAAAATAAATTAATTCGTAATTATTTTTAATAATATTTATTTGTATATCAAGGCCGCGAAATCACTCTTTGGCGTACCGAGAGAAAAATTGTCGCCGAAGCCGCTTACGGCCGAGGCAAGACAATCTCGAGGGCGCTAAAGGATTTCGCGGACAAGGTGTACACAATATTTTTTGTGCAACCGTAAAAATATGTAATTACAAATTTTATTAATTTTAAACAGTGTCAATGTAAATAGAAAGTTAGCTTTCAAGGTGGCTATGGGATTAACATTTGATAAACAAAACCATGCAATTCTCAAGTGTCAAAGTGGTTGTTTACCTAATTTCGCGGCCGCTACCATGACAACGGCCGCGAAATTAAATTTCGCGGCCTGTATTGCGGCTGCGAAATGCTTATTTCGCGTCCGGTGCACAAAAAAATATTTAGTCGACCAGTAGCGCTAAAAATGTAAACTTCAAAAATTAAATGAAAAATGAGAAATAATTTTCTGAATTTTGGAAAAAATAGTTTTGATTGAGAATTAGCACATCCAGCTTGTATAGCAGTATTAGCAATTTTAGATAAATCACGGAGTTACCTAATTCAAGTTATTTACTTTTTTTATAATCATTAGTCTATTAACTTCCCCAGTAAACACACCAAACCGTAGTGCTACCTTAATTTGGGCACAGGCACTCTTCGGTCCTTGGAGTAAGGTTCCATGTACACTTCCACGGTGATCCAATACAGCTTGGAAGCAGTGATAGATGGAGATGAGACAGTTTTTTCTGTAACGATTTACGATTGTTGTTGACGGAGATGAAATGATAAAGACAGGGATTTGTTAACTACTGGACATAGCATGTGTATACCGATACAAGTATTGCTTGTGTACCCGGCCAGATTAAGAGATTATTATTTGACATTTCTTACAACCAATGAAATGTTCCATTTTGTGTCACGTATCTGCGTTTTAACCAATCCTGTCATTATTATACTGAGAATAAAGCTCTAGAGTTTATTCCCGGGAATAATCTCCAAAAAATTATAGTAACCACTTCTACAAATATCATAATTAATAATTATATCTTTTGTTTATTAATTTTGCATTGCCAAAGTGTGTTCTAGTTGTCAAAACAGACTTACCAATTGAGCTATGTACATGAATGAAGCTAGTTAATTACGACAGTAGATAGGGTTACAATAGCATGACAGCCTGGTTCCGTTTTTTGAAACTTGTGGATCAAAAAATAAGTTAATTAATAGGCCAATTCTGAACAAATCTGTAAGTCTTGCAGATCTTTAAATCTGTAAACAACTAACAAAAGCGCATCTATTTTTGTTGATTAATATAAAATTATACATAACAGTGGCAGCTTTCGTTGCGATTTTGTTCATGATTTACAGATTTACAGATCTGTAAAACTTACAGATTTGTTCAGAATAGAGCCATAAATATAATTTGAGAGTTCGATAAATTAGAAAATAATTTTCCAGATTTTCAATTTATTCTCACGCTCTAGTTTTAACAGGAAGTGTCAGAAGGATAATTTCACTTTAGACAAGTGAATTTGATAATGCTTTTACGTCAACAATTATGTTTAATTTTTATTTGTTTTATTTAATCATGAAATAAGTACAAGTACAATTACTACGTTTACATGCAGTTTTGAGAATGGTTTCAGTTTTCCGTCAAAATTACGCGAAACTATTTACATGAAATTTTCAAAACAGGTTTACAGATTGATTTGAAAACAGTTTCGGCGCATGCGTATTTTAACGATGTAAGTAACAGATCCTCTTCACTCCAAATTCTTCGTTTTGCTATTATTCCAATTATTTTTTCTTCTTTGTAGCACTACGCACTAAAACTACACAGCTGTCAGTTTATTTGTAGGTTAGTAACACCAAGTAACACAAGGCGACAGAAACGGTTTGAAAACTGGATGTAAACTCAGTAAATGTCAAACTGCGTCCCTACTGCGTTGGCTTTGCCATTCGGCTCGGCCGAACGTCGTCGCTTTTCAATTTTAACTTTAGATTCATGCACCAAAAAACAGCAATTTCTGTTAAACTACCGTGCCTCTTATGCCAATATTTATCATATTTATTACTAAAGTCCCAAAGCCAATTGGAAAAACGCAGTGGGGACGCACCTTTAAATTAGAACAAATGTAAAAATATAAATGTTATAACATAATTCTTAACACAATAATTGCGAATCATAAATAATAAAATATCAGTGACGTTAACAAGAATAACCTAAAAACTGTCAAACCTGTCAGTCAAACGAATGACAAGTAACGGAAATAAAGTCAATCAGTCGGAATTATGTATCACTGTCTCTGTCGATTTGGCCGAGTACATGCGATGATTAACACTATCCAGTAGTTAACATATTCCTGATAAACACGCACATAAATATTTATACTCTAGCCAGGATTCGAACACGGGACCTTCCTTTGGTATATAAAGCGGCAATGCTATCAATGCTCTATCTAGTATGTATATTTTTTAAATGCATATTAACATCTTAATAGTCATTTAACTATCAAGTGTGTTAATGAGGGCGATTAATGATTGAGACATTTTAACGCGTGAGCGCTACGCTCACAGCAAAGTCCCTTGATTTTATTATTTCTATCAGGCAACCAAATAAGTTCGTGCGGTTTTTGTATACAGCAGAGTGCCATGAATATTTTGTAAGTTCTTGATCGATAGCACTTGTTTGATATCTGTCATCTACTTTAACATAAACCCTTCTTTTGTCGGATACATACATATTTGGTGAAAATTATTAAATTCCTAATTTGAATAGTTGTAAATGGCAACGAATATAACTTTAATTCGAGGTTGTTTACTCTACGAGTACAACCTTGGTACCAAAGCTGCAGTGGCGGCGTGAATAATATGTACCGCATTCGGGGATGATGCCGTAAGTGATCGAACAGCACAGAAGTGATTCAAGAAATTTTGTTCGGGAGATCTCAGCTTGACCGATGAAGCACGCTCTGGGAGATCGAAGATCATTAACAACGAGGATCTTCAACAAGTTGTGGAGGCAAATTCTAATACAACGTGCCTAGAGCTTGCAGAAAGGTTCAATGTGAGTGATGAAACCATTCGTTTGCACCTTCATCAGCTAGGAAAGACGTGGAAGTTAAGCAAATGGGTCCCACATGAATTATCAAATGATAACAAATTTAGTCGCCTTAGCATTTGTTCGACAAACATTTCACGCAACGATAATGAACCATTTCTTGACCGGTTGTTAACCTGCGACGAAAAGTGGATATTGTACTCAAATTCTAAGCGTTCGTATCATTGGTTATCGCCTACTGGTTCTGCACCACGCACTCCCAAGGCTTCCTTGCACCCAAACAAGATTTTATTGTGTGTTTGGTGGACAGCAACCGGAATAGTTCATTATGAGTTTTTGGAACGGGGTCAAACCATCACTGCGAACTTGTATTGTGAACAGCTTGAGTGTGTACAAGCAGCACTCATCCAAAAACGGCCTTCTTTAGTCAATCGAAAGAAAGTGGTATTCTTACAGGATAACGCCAGACCACATACCGCAAGATTGACCCGGGAAAAAAATTCTGAACTAGGCTGGGAAACGTTACCACACCCTCCATATTCTCCTGACATTTCGCCAAGTGATTACCACCTTTTTTGTCTCTTAACAACTGTACGAGACATATACAGTGTGACGAACTTTGGGTTGGGCACAAGGTATTTGGCGCAAGTTTGCCTCGGGCGCCAATCTCGGATAATCACAGTCGGCGTATGTCCAGGGTTATAAATAAAACACAGGGCTCGATGAAGATGTGGTCTTTTATTCTCACAGCCAATTTCCTACAGTCGCTTTGGCTCACAAATAATGACTACACAGTTCCTGAATTATGGCCAGTGCAAGCTTAATGGTTTGACTAATGACGGCGTTCCCTCGATACGATGGTTCCTTTCGGTCTAACTTAGCCCCACCTAAGTCTAACTCCAAATCGACGCCCGGCGTCGCGACGCGGATAAGCGTCACTGGCTCGGTATACGCTCGACGTTCGAAGAGTAGATTTCAATTTCCCACGAAACTCAAAAACGACACCCGGCGTCGCGACGCGGATCAGCGTTTGCGACTCGGGACACGCTCACAAGTCGACGTCCGTTTTCATACTAAACGGCTTACTAGTACTAGCTCTATAATCAATTGAAATTGCGGTTTACTGCTATTAAACAAAATAAGGGTCGCAAAGGTAGTTTCTCAATACTTTACAGTACTCCCTGCAAAACCGTAACAATACCCTGCTACACACAAATTTCCATAGTACTACCTCAACCAGTACTACTTGTAACTGTCTCAGAACCGATAACATTCAAAATGTAACTTAGAAAAATGAATGAAAATGAAACCCTGATGTAAAACAACATTAAATACTTTGTGCGAAGCCCAGCTTCGTCACAACAGTTCAAAATTCGAGTTGATGTAATAAATGCAGTCCGTCAATTTTTTGATTCAAAATCCATAGAGTTCTACAAGAACGGCATACAAAAACTGGTGTCACGTTGTAAAAGGTCATTGAATGTGATGGTAATTACTTCGATGAATAATAGTGTATTATTGTTTCTTAATAAATATTTATATTTTACCATGAAAAACCGCACAAACTTATTTGGTTACCTGATAAATATAAAAAAATAATAAAAAAAGTACAGATTTGAGTACTTATTCTTTTTTATATACTAATACGAATTAATGTTGATGGTATTGGTAGTACAATTCAATTATTTAAAGATGGTGTATTTATGAAATAATTGCGTAGGCATCCACAGTCTGAGTCATGAGAAATATTCGTTTTCCGGGAATGGACTGTGTCATATTTTGAGTCAGAGCTCAACGTTTCGCCCGCAGTCGTATGGGTCATCTTCAGGAGCAAGGGGGTTAGTACTGTCGTAAACAAGGTTACCCGACGTGTCAACCACGCTACAGGCCGAGTTTAAGCAACAAGTAGGGGGAAGACTCAGTTTACACATCGGGTAGCCTTGTAAACTGAGTCTCCCCCCTTCTTGTTGCTTAAACTCGGCCTCTAGCGTAGTTGACACGTCGGGTAACCTTGTAAACTGAGTCTTCCCCCTTCTTGTTGCTTAAACTCGGCCTCTAGCGTGGTTGACACATCGGGTAACCTTGTTTAAGACAGTACTATCCCCCTTGCTCCTGAAGATGCCCCATACGACTGCGGGCGAAACGTTGAGCTCTGACTCAAAATATGACACAGTCCATTCCCGGAAAACGAATATTTCTCATGGTGTATTTATGTTCTCAGTTTTGTGGTCGCGATTTGGTTTGTGGATGTTTCGGTACTTCTTTTTGTCTTTTAATAAACATAAGTCGATGTTTTCTTTTAGATTTCAGGTCGCTTTAAGCATAGAATATTTTAGCCATAAACTTGCTTTTAGGTCTTTTCTTGCAATTTCGGGGAAATATGATTCCGAATAGCACGTTGCCGGCTTTTCTTTGCACCATGAAATAAATTCGACATAAGTTTTTTCGCAAAGACTTTCTGGAAGCAAGCTGAAATATTTGAACTGTCTACCATTTCTGGCGGGGCCAATGTAATTATAAATGATTTTGATTTTAGGTTAGCCAAATTTTCTGCCTCGTTCTGATTTTTTATTTGCCGCATCATTGTGATAGTAAAATACGATTGACAGATTGCAATGGTGTACATATTACCACTAATTTAAAACATTCCTCGCAGAACGAAAATATGCTTCCAAAATAAACTTGTCATGTTTATCCGTAAACACCATATAACGATTCAAGTAAATATGAGTTTAATTATAAAAGATAAAAACAAACTGTATGTCAAAAAATTCAAAATACGTAACGCCGTTGACTTTTGTCGGTAATATAGGTATCATAATTTGACATTACCGGTAAATTGATACTAATTTTTTTCGTGGAAGATAATTTTGATCAAAATCAGAACATTTTCATGTCACTTGACCTTCAATCATTCTGCATCACTATATATATATATATATATATATATATATATATATATATATATATATATATATATTATATATATATATATATATATATATATATATATATATATATATACATATATATATATATATATATATATATATATATATATATATATATATATATATATATGTATATACAGTTCTTCTTGTTTCTCCTTAAAAACACAATTTCCATAGCATACTAGGTTTAATTTTAATAAATTTAGACAAAAATGGTGAAAATCTCCGAAATTTTAGGCATAAGATACCCTTAATAACATATAAAGATAAGACAAAAAGTAACACAACTAAATAATAAAATATAGGCTGTTCCATTTGAAAATGACGAGTTACAGTCATTTGAAATTGAGTAAATTTGATTCGCTTTATAATTAAATTTTAAAAAATTATATGAGAACATAGAGTATAGTTATAGTTGTACAGAAAATAAATTCTTAATTTGTACTATTAAAATAACTTTAGTACGCCTTTATAAAGCAATGCGTATATTGGGTCTTTTTTACAGAAAAAATAGAATAACTAAACAGAAAACTAAAACAAAATTTATATGTCCGTATAGGTGAATAAAATATCATTCAAAATATATGAAAATATATGGGATGTTCCATTTGAAAAAAGACAAACAATTATCGCCGAATCGTAATGAAACACCCAGCATATTTAAAAATAATTTTACGTTATGCTCTATGAGTAATCTAATAAGTTCTGTTAATAAATTTATGCTGTGTTTCTAACGACAAAGGAGATATCGAAGACGGTCATTTCAGAGACTCACCTGTATATATATATATATATATATTATTTTAGAGCGAAATTGTATTTAAGCATATTACAGAAAAAAATATTGCATCTGAATATGCTATTTGTTATAATTTTTCAATTTCTGGAACCGTAAAAATAGTCGAAAACAATAATAATATTTTTACAAAAATCGTTGTTGCCTTGGAACAAAAATTTAAATAAAAGTGAAAACATCTGTCAAAGAATCTTGATGTTTAAAATTATTTTCAAAACAAGGATAAAGAAAACATCTTTATTGTAGTGTTGATGACAACAATGTAATAGTAGATTACAACAATGTAATTTGGCGAGATGGCATTAATGATATTTGCAAAAACGTTATTATTGTTTTCGACTATTTTCCTGTAGCAAAAACCTAAATACAATTTTGCTCTAAAATAATTAGGGGAGCAAATAACTGCATATTAAGATTTTACCATTGAAACCCCTATGCTGCGTCGGTCAAGTCACCACCTTGTATATATAATTACATTCGGAGTGATCAAAAATGGCTGAAGCGTGCCGCTCCATATGATTTTGACATTTGCCGCTTACTTGGAGTGACAGCGTTACTATTTCTATATAAATTATCCAAAGAACCGTCTTCCGTTCATAAAAATGAACACATTTTTTTATCAAATTTTGGATAAATTTTTAGAAAGAACAAAACCAAAAAAGTATGTAATTTAAAATTGTATGTATATTAATATTTGAACTTTCTTGTACTTCATATTTTATTAATAATGTGTTGATTTTTGCAGAAAATGTAGAACACGAATATTTTTTACACAATGAATAAATATAACGTAATTCATTTAGAATTTTATTTCAAAAGACATTTCTTTATTTATTGTTTGATGTTCTTGTTTGTATCTACTCACATTATTACATTAACGAGGTTTATAATATAAATAAATTAATAACTTAACAAAAGTGGTTATTCTCTGGATCTACCTACACAAAATCACTTAACTGTAAATAACTAAACAATAAACATATATTCTACTCTACAGGAATACGCTTTCAGCTGCTGTGAATGGGTGTTTTACTATTAAGCCATATGCACTCTTGCTATTATCACTAATTCGCTGTTTAAAAACGATTTCAGTACCTACCTACCGAAGAGAAAATCTAAGAGAGTTTCCATTAACGGTAAAATGTATGCATTGCTGATGGCAGTTAGATAATATTGAATAAGAATGCACAAGCTTTATTTCTTTAAATGGATAATTTGTCAATAGAAATAAATGTGAAAAAATAAATGTGACTTTATCGTAAAATCATACTTTCGTAATTTCCCGCTAATTATTTTAGGTAAAAATGCTTCAAATAAAAGTTGTAAAATATTATATTCTACATCTGAATCAATTAGCAAAATTTCGAAAGCTTGGTAAAGGCAATAATTAGATATGTAAATGTCGAAAATCACCCTAAAAATAGTGATAGCCTGAAATTTGAAGAATATGCAAAACAGAATACGTTTCATAAGCCACTTGGTAAATATTAGTACTATAAACCGAAAAATCACAGTAGGTATAAAAGCAAAACAAAATTTTAAAAACCAAGTCACTTATGAAATGTACCATGGATTGCCTATTCATGAATTTTCGGGCAGGAACTTTTAAAATGAGCACCTGTATTGTAGAAAATAAAATTTGCTACAACTTTTGTATTTACGATTTTTTTCTACGGGCTATACTTGAACTACAGAGCAATGAAAGTATCAGAATTTTTGGAAAATGACAAAACACGCACATATCACATAAATATAGTCTCCCGGAAATGGCCCACATGCAAGAATTGTTCCGGATTGTATACCTCATTGGCGCGATTTTCTTAAAATCGCAGTGGTTTACAAACCATTGGATCTATAGAGCTGATTTTATTTTTATATTAATTGTAATGATAAGGTCTTCGATATTGCAGTGCAAAAAATAAGTTGGGTTACATATAACCTATCCATTTTCTTCTTTAACATAGCACTTTGTGACCGAAAATTACGAACTTTATTCCCTATAACTCTGGTAGCACAGAGCTTTCTTTTCTGAAAAATTGATTTCTTATCACTGGCCTTGGTCCAAAAATTGTAGATACCCGACCTTTCGCAAGGTATTTTGAGTAACTTGACTGGACTAACTGTAGTTATTTTAACAGTAAAAATTAAGTATTATTTTTCTGTACTAACTATAATATTCTTACCGAATATCTCTCAATCATTGAAAAATAACTTCTTTAAGCAATGTGCTTTCGGTAACTGTCATAAAATTATTTCGTAGTTATCAATGTCCTCGGGACAAGTTGAAACCATAAATAAATAAAATAAATAAATATATCATCACGGCATATTACCCAATGCTGGGTGTGCCAATCTGCTTTGTATGCAGATATCGGTAATGATGATGACATATTTGTATCGTGCGGGCGTTTACCAGGCGTCACCTCACGGGCACTCATTGCTGACGTGGAGAGTGCTCCACAGGGGTCAATTTTGTGCCATTTAAAATTCGAAATATTAATATATAATAATTATTATATAATTGCACAAATCCCAAAAAAAGGTATTTGTAGACAATTATTTTATGAGTGCCTGGTCGCGAATCTGGGCAACCGAGTTCGATCCCGACCAACGCCAAATATTTCGAATTTTAAATGGCACAAAATTGACACCTGTGGTGCACTCTCCACGCCCGCACGGTACAAATATGTCATCCTCATTACCGAAAACTGTGTACAAAGCATATTGGCACACCCAGCAATGGGTAACATGCCATGATGATATATTTATTTATTATTTTACATATATACCTAATGTCAAATATTTTAACCTGCTGCCTATGGTAACCAACACTTCAATGTAAACTGTCTTTAGTGTAAAGAAAACAACATAATGACATTTGTGTCGTAGGTTGACGAAAAATTTGGTATTTCGTTTTATGCATTCAATAAAGCGAGTGAATTATTGAAGTAATATAGTTAATCCTTTTTAAAATTCTGGCCACGGATGCATAAAATCGTTTAATAAAACAGGATAACTGAATTCTGATCACCGTATTTGCAAACATGCGTAAAATAAATATTGGTTTAACTTTGTATACCTACGAATTCACAAATTTTTGAATTTTAGTTATTCTACTTGTATAGAATTTTAAATAAAGCAATTTCACTATTAATTTAAATGGTACTATAGATATGTATATATTTTTTAAAAGATAAGAATGCTATCTGCGATGATAACAGAAAATATTACACGAAGCTAGGCAAGTGAAGTTATTAAGGTATTATAATTGATATGGATGGACAATAATATCAGTACTTACTAGTATTATATTAATATTTACGAACAAATTGCATAAATGTACATATGTTATATACTGATGTTCATTTTATGAGCTACTATTACTATCTCGCTATACTATACTAACTATAAGAGCTAAAAAGAAATTTAAATTGGCAAACAATTTCTATTTTACACGATTAACGTAATATTTTTTGACCAGTTGTTCAACGCAAAATACGAGACATACAGACTACAGGCTGTCCTCTGAGATATCCGATAAACTTTCATCATGTATTCATTCTAGAGTCATTCTAATTCTAAATAAAAAGTTCGTATGAACTATAAGACAATTCTTTACCGTTTTAGAGATATCGACAGAATACGCAAAATCTTAAATAATCAAAATGTTTAATCTAATAAGAATGCTAGGTAAGTAGCTATTGCTCATCTATTGTTTTATTTGACGTATACTAAGCGGTACGTTTCTAAACTTTACTCTGGAGTATAGAGTACGCTCAATATTGTTCCAAAAACCAAGAGCATACTCTTTTAACGTACTCCCGAGACGTTACAAAACTAAAAGTGTACACTTCATAGTTTACTCTACGTACCCTACTTAAAATGAATTATTTGTTTCATGGCATTCTAATTCTACGTAAAAAAATCTTATGTGGCCAGCACATTACCTTCCGTCAGTTATTTACGAAAATTCTACCGGTGAACTGTTACCGGTAAACAGCTTTTTATCAGGTTACAGCTAACGGAACCGATATTTTATGAACGCAAGTGGTAAACAGGGTAGATCCATAACCTATGAAAAAAATTGAAAATTTAAAACAGGTTAGAAATTTGACGTAGTTAACAAACTGAGCAGAGTCCTACTTTGCACACATTTCCACTTTTACCGCGCATGCTTCGCTTTGCATCACTACCTTTTTTGAGATTAGATTCTTCATGAATCCGGTAGATGGATCTTGGTAAATATTGAACAATTTTCGAATACGACTTTTTACCACTCGTGTTTTCGAACACAGTCGGTAGATGCTGTATCTACCGGTAGAATTTTCGTAAATGCGTTTGTATTTTCTATAAAATCCATACAGAAAGTTCCTTGCAAAAGATTCTAAATTTCTTGTATTTACCTTTCGACAGTTGTATGTATACTCGTATTACACAAATTCCATACAGAAAATTTCGAGCAAAAAGATCCTAACACAAATATACTACGATTATGTCAACTGCACTTGACACTGACATCTTTCAATCTGAATTTTCTTAATATAGTAGCTGTTTCTAGCATAGCTGGCTAATTTATGAAATTTAATTTCTTTATAATTTTATCACTCTATGGGCCCTATTCTGTAACTTGGTGGTTAATTTTTAACCACTGGTTAAAATTTTTATCCAATAGTTATTGATTTGACAACTAAAAATACCTCTTTTTATTATATGTCAACATATTTGTTTGGTTAAAAAATTTAACCAGTGGTTAAAAATTAACCACCGAATTACAGAATAGGGCCCTATATCCATTTAATGTGAAGTATAAAATGCAGTCAAATCGTATAGAGAATACAATGTTCTTTAATATATATATATATATATATATATATATATATATATATATATATATATATATATATATATATATATATATATATATATATATATATATATAATAACATTAAATGTGAAAAAATGATATTTAACATCGTTTTTTCAAGAAAAATTGTTAAAATCTTCAAATTAGGGTACTTCCGGTTGACCAATTATAACCAAAATCTAATCATCTCTTCATATGGATGCAACGAAGAGGAATACGAAAGAATTATAATTTTTGGAGTTGTAGTATTAGAGTTATCGCAGACGAAAATTTTGTTACACAGACACACATCCACACACACATACACACACACACATACAGACATCATCGTAAAAATAGTAAAATCGTATTCTAGGGACCTTAAAACGTGCTTATTCATTAAAAACTCACCACCGAATTTTTTGACCAAAGACAATACCTTCCCTACCTAAAGGTGAGGGAAAGTAAAAAACATGTGTTCATTTATTCTATTCATGGCACTCTTATTACAAACATATTTAAATGAAATTAATATAAAACAAAAACTGGATAGGTATGAAAATATATCATTGTGTTCAGAATTAATTTTTTTAGCGTAGCGAATAAGCTAATGAAGATTATCTTCCAATTTACGTAGGTCCCATATTTTAGGCTTACAAAATACAAATTATTTGCCAATTTAATCATCTTTGCAACTTTCATAGTTCTCGATATATTAACAGTGGCCCATTTAATGTGAGCATATGTCATTATGCTGGTATTAAATTTCTATGCATATATTATTAGAATCAGTAAATAATTATCCATATAACTTGGATGTAACGGAGAGGAAGAATGAACGAGTTTTCTTCTATTTTAGCGGTAAAGAATATGAATCTACAGCCTTTACTGCATTGTCTTTTTGGTTATTTCTTTGTTATTTAGAAAAATGATAAATGTTTCACGAAACTTTGTGCTTTACGATGGAAAAATAATGATGTATAAACATTTTCGAAAGTTTCAGCAATGTCATTAAATTAAACTTAGAAATGATTTATTGTCAATAAATTCAATGTAAACAGTTTTTTGTGTTATTGTAAGAAAAAATCTTGAAAGGTGAAATGGGAAAATGGAAAACAAAATATTCGATTATATCGGGAGATTGAAATATATTTTTCCTACAACCGTGCGTGAAAACTACTTTTTACGCATTCATTACAGTGCATAAAGTGTCACTTTTCACGCACTAGTGTTTGAAAAGTAAATATGCGTTGCTAGGCAACATTCAAATTCGGTTATTTTACCTGTCAAGTATATAATTAGGTAGTAAATAATAATGAAAGTAATAAAATTTATTAAGAGATATGAATATACACTGGAAATGAAACATCTAATATTTTTTTTAACAGACTGAGTACTAATCTAATTTTTAAGAACATTAACATTTTTTTGACATGTTTTCTAACATAACCTACTTTTTAATATTAATATTAAATGTACAATTTGTACATTATAAAAGACTAATCATCGTCTGTTTGAGATTCTTCGAAGTGTTTAAGTTACTTTTTGAACAGTGTTATGAAAAAGAGTACTAACAGTATTTGAATCTGCTGGATGCCTGTACACTCAGTATTATGAGAAAAATCAACACCATTTCGGTTGTAGGAAAAATGTTGTATGCAACACGTGTGTAAAATAGTATTTTTTGTCTCGTGCTACAAACATAGCACTCGCCCAAAAAAGTACTACTTTACACACTTGTTACATAAATAACTATTTCGCAATAATTATGGTACATAATATGTAGATTCCTATCCTTTTAGACGTTGGGAAATACATACGCCATTCCTAACTGCAATATATCACTCTTCCACCCACGGGTGGGAAATATTTATGTAAGGTTGCCCAGCGATATTGTTATAAATGTTTGTAATAAAGTAAGCTAAACAAATTTTAATAGAGCTGTCAAAACATTAATAAAAATAAATTCAATGATAATAATAAATAATAGGTATTATAATATATTCAAAGCCTGTACCAACTTGGCATTAGCTAAATAAAAAATCTGATGTGGCCAACACCAAACCTCCCGCTATTTAATTTTTATTAATTTAAATATACCTACATACTTACATATTTAGTTATTGCGGAAACTGTATTAAGATCCATTCCATATAACTAGGGTTCTATTTACTATTTTCTTTTTAAAACGTTACTGTTATTAATTTAAAATGATTAGTTCTTTGACAGTGACATTTATCTGTCAGTTACATACATTTAAGATATGAACTGTGTAACCAAGGAGTTTTGTTTGTTTAAAGCGTAGCTCCGGAATTAAATTTATAGATAATTTTATAAATTTATCCATAAAATCTATAGAAAAGTATTAATGCAAATCTGTAGAAAATTTAATAATCTTTAAATTTTATAAGAACATTAATCTCGAAAATATAACAATTAAAGGTATTTTTCGAAGAAAAACTATTTTGAGCTTCTAGTAAAGTGCCATTTCCGGTTATCCGATTTACATCAAAATCTAATGGGCTCTTTCCATTACAGAAAAAGTTCGAAATACAAGGTTTCAAAATTTTCTGAATGATAGAATTTGAGTTAGAGTAAAGACACACACACACACACACACACACACACACACACACACACATACATATATACATACATACATACACACACATACACACACAGGCACACACAGACACACACACACACACACACACACACACACACACACACACACACACACACACAGACACACACACACACACACATACACACACACACACACACACACACACACACACACACACACAGAGAGAGAGAGAGAGAGAGAGAGAGAGAGAGAGACATCATCGTGAAAATTATCTCTAAATCTATAGAAGATATAATAATGAATTTATATTTATCCAATAAAGAATTTAACGTTCTTTAATATAAGTATTTACATAAATTTTCGATAAATAATATGATTTTTTTCGTGTAACTACTACTTCCGGTTGTCCAATTGTTACCAAAACTTAATCAACTCTTCCCATTATTGTTAGATATGTAGTTAAAAATGTCTTGAGTCTTATAATATTTGAGAAATCGTGGATCCAACATCCACACATCCACACACACACACACACACACACACAAAAACGCGCGCGCGCACATCCACACACACATCCACACACACACACACACACATCCACACACACACCCATCCACACACACACACACACACACACACACACACACACACACACACACACACACAAACACACACACACACTCACGCACGCACAAGCACACGCACACACACGCGCACACACACACACACACACACACACACACACACAGACATCATCGCGAAAATGTTAAAATTGGTTTCTAGGGACCTTAAAACGTGGTCATTTAGCAAAATCTCGATATGCGATTTTTAGCACGATCCCTATACCTCCCTTACCAAGGGTAGCGGGAGATAAAAATCTGGTGTGGCCAACTCCTCTCGCCATTTACAGCCCGAGTCAGAAAAAATATTAAGCTAATCATTATTTTTCGATTAGCGAATTTTACTTTAATTTTGCAGTTCATATATTAAAATATAGTCAAACCACAGTATAAGAAGCTAAGGTAACGCCACAGGCTGTATTTCGCGGTCAAACATAGTACACTTAGTTCCACGCATATTCGCAGTGGCGGTAGTGCAGTTGGATTCTTGTGTGTGGTTTATAAGATACTTGTTTGATAAGTTCAACGTCGTTATTTAATTGTTTTGTGATTAAATTGCCTTAAATTTCAGGTAAGAACAAAGTAGAATATGCATTTTTTACGTATGTCATTATATAAGTTATATTTTTTTAAATGGAAATTACATTTGATTTACTTTAAAAAATACATATTTTTTCTAAATTTGTTTTACCCTTCAACCAGATTTTTTTATATTTTTAACGAAATTACTTATTTTTTGTCAAAACTTTTTCAAAATAGTAACCTATTTTACTTAAGTAACTTATTTCAAACCTACCATGCTTCATATATTAATTTTAATTCTATATTTTTAAGTTAACGTAAGTAGGGATACCAAGTACGATCTAAAAAATTATTTAAAACAGAATAACCCTTATATCAATCGATAAAAAAATAAGTATTTTCTTAAAGTAAAAATCAAATATGGGTTCCACTTAAAAAATGTATAACTTTGTGTTATATCTTGAAAATTTACCGATAAAAAATTATTTTCGTACGCCACTGGATAGACAATGACAATATCTAACTTTTTATTTGAAACGTTTTTCTCCATTACTGATAGTTTCGAAGTAATTTCAATATAAAAAAATCGACCAAATTTAGTATTCCGCCATTATCTAGTAACGTATGAGAATTTTTGGCAAAACAAAAGCACATCTGATACGGCCCCCTATAGATGCACAAAAAGTTCTATTTAACCGACATATCTCTTATAGTTTTGAGAACCCAATGGTGGCAACTCAAAATGAGACAAACTGTATATGACTAGTATAATGTAAAATTGAACTAATTTGTAGCAATAGTGTGTAAATATAAAATTTGGGCTAAAATATTGGGTAATATTTTCACAAAATGTGTGGTTATGTAAACAAACTGTATATAAATATTCTCTGAATGTTGTTTAAAATAAAATTTATGAATTTATGCACTGTTTTAATACAGGTTCATATTTTTTATTAATAATTTATTGAATGTGGTGCATCTGAACATACAAAACATATGTTTCATTCTCTGAAATGATATATGATGGCACTGCTTTTAACAAACCCAATAAATAATTTTCTGAGTGCATTAAAATCTATATATATATATATATATATATATATATATATATATATATATATATATATATATATATATATATATATACGTGTGTCTGTCTTAAATTACCTTTCCATGCTTTACAACGACAGAAATTAAATATGAAAATGTCGAAAATTATGTTGAAAATATCAACAGCCATGGAATTGGACAAAAAATAAATAAAGGCTTGACGTTTTTCTGTCACAACGTAAATTAACTTATTTGACTTTTCTAATTTATATAAACACTGATATACATTTTCCAATTTTACAAAGTGACGTATCTTTATTTTTGGTTAATAACCATCTAATGAAAATTTTGTAAAAATATTTACACTATCAAAAAGTATATATTTGTGCCTCTCAATAGTGAGAAAACCATTCGGCATGTTCATACAAATTTTGTGAAAAACGCTCTTCTCCAAAACTAGCAAAACTAAGTTATGACAATTCGTGTTAATAACGACGACTGAGAAAATGTTAAGTTCGGATTCTAGGGACCTTAAAATGTGCTTATAATCTACAAATATTCGACATGCAATTATTGGCATGATTTTTATACCTCTATTTACTTACAATTGCGAGAGGTGAAAAGATCTTAAACGTAGGTGTTGGAAAAGTTCTGTATGCCACAATAGATTGAAGACATTTTATACACACGTGGAAGTTAGCAACTTTCCGCTTGTGGAAAATATAATGTCTTTACTCACTTGTGCCATAAATGACTACTATTATTATGTATGTATGATTGTTGGCGTACCTTAAAAGCTTCCCTGAACTTATTCGACATGATGTGGTACAGCACTGGGTTGACAGTTGTTGAAACGTAGTACAATACGCCAGAGATGTAAGTAATGATTTCGTACAGCTTTAATTTGTATGGCGGTGCAGCTTGGAGAGACTTGCTGTAAATGGCCACCAAACGCTGAGCGTGGAAGGGCGCCCAGCAGATAAAGAAGGCAACCACCACTGCCACTGAAACAGAAAGAAAGAGGTTAATATACGTATATATGAATTTGACTGAAGAATGAAAAAGGCGTTTTTGTGGTACTCTCTCCACAATAGACCATATTACTATCTCAATGCGCATGCTCAGAATGCACCAATCATATGCTTGGGAGTACAGCGGAAATGAAACCAATGTTATCTTATGGGATAAATTGTATTTTTAAAGCAAAATATTATTTTATGTAGACGTAAATGAACGATAATTTTTTTCTTGCAAGTTTCATTTCATGTTTAACTACTGGATTCTGCCCTTATAATATTTAAATAATCAATAAGATAAACATTAAAATTTAAAAATTTTAAGCGGCTGTTTACTTTTCTGTCACTAACAGATAACCCCAAACTAATGTTTTGTATTTGTGATTCTTTTGTAAAGTGCTAAATATATATTTTTTAATTATGCCTGTTTACTATTGTTGCTTTTCGGATTGTGATTTGAATCCATTAATTAAAAAGGAATATCTTTTCATATTTTTCCTAAAAATAGTACAGAGAAAATAAGTTAGTATTGCCAACTTAATTGGAAAAATTAAAAAATAGTTTGTCACCCTGGCACGCTTTTTTCATTTCATAAATCTGCCGGCAGAGGCGCTATAGTTACGAATATGGTCTATAGTAATGAATGTCTTTAAAGTGATGATACATGTTGTCTGATTTGAATACTTGTCGCTAGGTATATACAAATTTGTGATAAAATGTTTATTTATTTAAAAATATATATTTTTTCCGGTTACTAGCTAATACCTTGCTTAGGAGGTAATTTAGAATACCGGTGCACAGGGACCGTGAACTTTGGGGGTCCTGGGCCGATACCGTTTGAGGGCCCTAACTGTTACTCTTGGGAGAGTGGGGGGTCTAACTAATTAACCATATAACCACCAGTTTGCAAAAAAAAGAAATTATAATGTATGTTTTAATGCAGCATGGTGTTTTGGGTTATATTTAGTCAAAGAGAGTTGAAAAATTAGCTGTTATAGCAACAATTTTGAATAGAAAGGTGACCTTGATATTTTAAAAGCAACTGTAAATAAGGTCAATTACCTAGAAAGATTATAAGGCCATCAGGGACCAAAAATTTGGTAGATTCAATGACTCGTTATTTAGTTGTTATAAAAACGAAAGAAAACAGAACAAAATAAATTTCTTTATAAAACATATATAACAGTTTATAATTTTAATGTCTTGTGTACTTATTCATCAAATAATCACGTTTTAGGGTCCCTAGAATACGATTTTACTATTTTTACGATATGTCGGAATGTGTGTGTGCTTGTGTGTGTGTGTGTGTGTGTGTGTGTGTGTGTGTGTGTGTGTGTGTGTGTGTGTGTGTGTGTGTGTGTGTGTGTGTGTGTGTGTGTGTGTGTGTGTGTGTGTCTGTGTGTGTGTGTGGGTGTGTTTGTGTGTGTGTTTGTGTGTGTGTTTATGTGTGTGTTTGTGTGTGTTTGTGTGTGTGTTTGTGTGTGTGTTTGTGTGTGTGTTTGTGTGTGTGTGTGTGTGTGTGTGTATGTGTGTGTATGTGTGTGTATGTGTGTGTGTGTGTGTGTGTGTGTATAAGTGTCAAAATTTTCTAATGCGATAACTCTAATACTAGGTACAATTCCAAAAATTATAATTCTTTCGTATTCCTCTTCGTTACATCCATATGAAGAGCTGATTAGATTTTCGTTATAACTGGTCAACCGAAAGTACCCTCATTTGAAGATTTTAACAGTTTTTCTTGAAAATAATTTTTTCACATTTAATGTTATAAATATTGAAACAAATTTTATTCTCTATTACGATTTGAATGCATTTTATACTTCATATTAAATGGATATAGAGATAAAAAATTATAAAGAAATTAAATATCGTATATTAGTCAGCTATGCTATAACAGCTGCTATATTAAGAAAATTCTGATTGAAAGGTGTTAGTGTCAAGTGCAGTTGACAGTATGTTTGTGTTATAATTTTACTGGCAATACATATAGGATCTTTTGCTAGAAACTTTCTGTATAGAACTGCCTTAAGGTAATGACAAGAAATATAATATTTTGCACGGAACTTTCCGTATAACAAAAAACTGACGGAAGGTAATGTGCTGGCCACATCAGATTTTTTCTCTGTATAAAACGTAAAATAATGCTTTTCGTTTCGGATAAAAAATGACTTAAATTGGATTTTAAACTGCTATTTTTTTCTAAAATAGATTGAAACTATTGTCGAACATACCAAAATGTATGTATTATCTTTGATAATCATTCCTGCGAAAGTCACAAGGTTTCAACAATTGTTTATTTTACCACGTTGTAATACAAATTGTTATAAAAACTCACCGATCAATACAGCGATGCATTATTACAACACTCACTTTCAAGATGTCGATATTTTCACGTTAACTACTACAAAAATCCTACTCTACTAATTGGTGGGCTTAACCAAAATATGTTATAATATTTAGCTTTTACTTTTGTAATATATTTCATTTCACTGTATATTTATTATCGCATTCTATTTAAATTTATTGTTTTGTTTATAATTCTTTTGTGTAAAAGCGGAAACCTATTATTGGTTTTATACTGTTGGATACCCACAAAATGGTAAATAAATATTTTTCTAAGTCGAAAATAAATGCTAAAAAGAAATGGAAAAACAAAAATATAACACTTATTCTTAAATATAATTAATTTGATTATCGATGCAGGATGTGAATACAATATTGCATGGGTTATACCAATTACCAGCATCGAGCGGTGCATAATTTTAATTTGAAATAAGAGTCAAAAATTTTAAATATAATTTTCCAATGCCGTATTACCGTATAGGCTGACTAGACTTTAGCCTGGAGCCCACAGATTATAGGGGCACCTAATTTTATCATTTTATCAGAAACCTAAGGAGCATTTATCAAATTTTGGTTTAAATAGAGCTAAAAGCCTAGAGCGCGCGAAGACCTAAATAGCTAAAGCTATGATATTTTCCGTTGATCGTTTATTAATAAGATATTTGTGGATACGTTCAACACACTTAAAGGATATGAGGCTAGCACAGAAAATAAATGCATAAACAAATGTACATCCTTAGGTAGCATGGAAGTTTTTGTTACAATTCATTGTTTTGTCAGTAATTTTTTCATGCAGTTTTAAAGTACGTACGTCCTACTGAAAATGTAGTTAAAAAAAGAAAATTTACTAGCCATGACATTTTACGATTTTAAAAGTTTGCTCTCTCCAAAACAATGCATCGAAAAGCTTCAGGATGCTTTTGGAAATAAAGAACCTAGTATCAGGTCTATTCACAGCTGGTACAATGAATTTAAATATCATCGAGTTTCTCTCAATGACGATTTACGCGAAGATCAGCCAATTTCTGCAATTATGGATGAAAACATAGCTACTATGCGTACAATAATTAAAGACAACCGTGTCACATACAGAATTATACGGGCTAATTTGGGCATTGGAATGATCGCTATAAATAATATTTTGCTCGATCATCTAAAAGGCAGGAAAGTTTGTTACCGTTGGATACCTCATACTTTAAATGATGGTCAAAAGCAATATCGTGTGGAATGGTATATTAAAACATTAAAAAAGTACAACGAAGGTAAATCTAAAGCAGTGTATGATATAACAGGTGATGAATCATGGATGTATGTATTTAAACCTGAAACAAACGATAATCAGCTCAATGGGTCTTTCCAACAGGCCCCAATTCTGTCAAAGTAAAACGAGTTCGAAGTGTTGGTACAAA